>PVJA010003153.1:45000-98231 GCA_004027025.1 Myocastor coypus
GCCCCTGTTGCTGCTGCTTGACTGAGACCTAAACCTAATGTGTTGAGATTATATCCATAGCTGGCTAATGTATTAAGTGCAGAGGTGATGGCTACCAGGTCGTTGCCTGTGAAGCCAGATAAAACTGCTGGAAAGGCTGCAACACCAGCAAGGTTAGCATGTCCTAATAGCCCTGCAGCTGCAGCAGCAGTTGGTAACACTTCAGCAGTGTTTGCATAAGGAGATCCGGTTGGATTGGAATTTGCCACTGGACCTGTCACATTGGCATAACTTATATTGAGACAGCTGCCACTCTGTGGATCCTCTTGTATCTTCTGGATGATAAGTTCAACAGCTTTTCGGTTTTGTTCAGGTTCTCCACTCACAGTGACAACCCTCTCTTGCAAGTTGATCCCATCGGGTTTCTGGGAAAGCTGCACCCAAGCCCCTGACTGCTCCATTATAGCCTTCACAGTAGCACCTCCCTTCCCTATTATCAGACCTGCTGTGCTGTTGGGAACTATAATCTTTACCTGTAATTAAAAAAAATACGTATAAATAATACTTCTGTTTTGCACACATACATTATATTATTTTGCTATCCTAGAAAAAATAAAATAAAAATGCAAATTAGTTCAATTATAATTTATGAGAGATATACATACAACCTTAAAGTCACTTTTATCATATTTAATAAAGCAATCTTGTAAAATTTTAACTCCCAAAGAAAAAAGAAATTTTCAAGTCAACATTGCTAAATACAGTTTTTCTTTTGAGTTTGCATTTGACAATAGGTTTTATAAGAAACCAGTAATTTTAGAAGGAAGAAACCATTACATATCAATATTTTTATATAGTTTCAAAATCACAATATTCTTAACTTTTCACCTATTGTAACTTTAAAGAAATCTTTATCTTTAGAGCATATAGAAATAAAAACTGCAAAATCATAACGCCATTAACAAAGACAGCAGTAGGGAAGTTCTAGTTTAAGTCCCTTCAAAACATTAATTTCATGTTCCTTATGATCTAGCAATTTTTGGGCTATTCGCAAGTATCTTAATTGTTTCATGACTGTTTTCAGAGACAAAGGTGAATATAATAGCATGTACTTTTCAATTAAACTGATATACAATATTTAACTTCATAAAATAATGAATAATTTCTGATTATCAATTTTAAAATTTTCAATGGTTTTGCGTAGGTTAAAGCTACTTGGGAATTATATTACCTGAATCATCTATCTGCATCTGCAAAATGACTTTTCTGATAAAGCAGGTAATTTTAAAAAATAGAGCTCACTACCATTTTATTAAAAGACACTGAAAAAATCACAAGTCACATGAATCTTTATAACAATCTAATGTAACCCTATGGAAGTCTACACACGCTTGGTAATTTATATTGAAATGTCCAGCCACAAAATAAAAATATTTGTTTTACTCACAAATACTATTATGAAAATATAAAATAAGTGTGGTATCTTCTATAAGCCCTATAGTTGAAATAGCTATTAACATTTTAAAATATATTTTGGTAGCACAAAGATACAAATGATGATGCTTTATGACTCAGGGGGTGAGTCAAAAACTCCAATTGCTATCATTGATAAAGCACTGTAACAAATGTTTTTCTGACTCCAGACATTAAAAAAAAAAAAAAAGGCCAAAATAACTAGCCAAAATTTCATCAGGAAATGTAGTTGCTTAAGTGGAAATATTCAACAAAATATTTTATTAGCCAACTTCTACCAAGTATCATAAATGCTATCTTTAAAACACAGATGTAGATAAAAATAATTTAAAGAAATTTAGTGATGTGTTTTTGGAAGTTTTCTTCTTAAAGAGGGCAAGCAGTGAAAGTATAAATGAAAATTCTACAGCATTTTACAACTACAGGTATGCAGACACACATTCCTCTTTTCATACTTATAATTTATAGACATGATAGAATTCTGCCTCATAATTTGTAACAGTCTTTGATGAAAAATAATCTTATTTCTAGAAACATTTCTTATGAATGTCAAATATATCCCTTCTATTCGTTTTCATGAAGGACACTGATAAAATTTTTTTAAAGTTTTGCTAATTTTGCTCACAGATTTCTTCACTGTAGAAAACTTTTTTCTGCAAAGATACATTATAATTAGAAAGCTAAACTATGATTAGATATTATCCCAATTATAAATCAGCCATTATGTTTCATCATGAAAAATATTAATAAATTTTACTTTTAGAGATTTATGTATCTGACTATTAAATGTTGTTTCATCAGTAAGCATTTATACTAAAATGTAATTTTGTTTTACAACATAGTATTTATGACCTGGCAAACTATGTGTTCACATACTTTTTATGAAAGAAAATATATTAACCAAGGCTCCGGAAGAGTTGATTTTATATTATTTTGTAGTATCATTGTTTTGTTCAATGTAATGTAATGTAATGTAATGTAATGTAATGTAATGTAATGTAATGTAATGTAATGTAATGCAATGTGTGATAATTCAGTGACAGAAAAATCACATGAAAGTTTTATTATAGGAATGATCCTAGGGGTTGTTAATAAAGGAAATGAAACATATAGTTCTGTAATGATCACTACAAAGTTTCCCTAAGACTCTATGAAATATTTACAGATTATATTAATTTTTTCTATAAACTACACATTAGTGTTAATCTATGTTTACTATAATTCTTTATTTTTTTACATTCTAAATTTAGTATCAAGTAGAATTCGCACATCTGAGCATGGAACATTACTGAGCATTAGCTTCTCTTTCCCCTTTAATAATTTTTCTATTTTTACATATTCAAGAATTCTGAAATAATATATTGTTCATAAAAAAGTATATTGAATTTTCACTAAACAACCTTGAAAAATCCTGATCTTTGCAAAGGGGAGAATTACATACATACTACTATCTATCTTTATATTAAGGGTGTCTATACTCTGGGTTTTAATCATCTGAAATACATAAAAAAAAAAAAATCTACCAAAGAAAACTGCTGTTTTAGCAAATATCTTTTTTTTTTGTCTTTTTGAGACAGGGTCTTGCTATGTAGTTCAGGCTGGCCTTGAGCTCACTTTTGTAGCCCAGGCTGGTCTTGAACTCACATCAATCCTCCTGTCTCAGCCTCCCAAGTGCTGAGATTACAGGCGTGAGCCACCACGCCCGGCTGTTTTAGCAAATATTGACATCCTCCCAAAATTCTGCTGCCATGACTGATTTGTCTGAATAAAAGGTAGGTTATAATTTGAGAACTGCTGTTAATGCTTGCCATGAATAAATTACCTTAGTATTTATAAAATGAAACATTTTTAGTCTTAGAAATTAGGTACTACTGAACCTAGAAAATTAAAAGAACAAAATTGTAAAAAGTTATTCAGTCCTAAATCTCATAAGTGTACACTTAGCCCACTCAAAGAGTCTACCATCCAAATTTTATTTATTATATAAGAACACAAAAAAGCCTAGATTTACTTATCTTTTACCCTGAAGAAATTTAAAAATCTGTATCTATTTGAACATTTGCTGTTAATCTAATATGGCTAGCTAGCCTGGAAACAAGATACTCTTAAAAAGGAGTTGTAACAAAAAGAAGAACTAATGTTGTATCATAGAAAAAATAGATACATTTACATTTTATGTGACAGGCCAATGTTAAAAGTTATGATTGTACAGCAAATTAGGAATGCTGAGCAATGAACATTGGAAAGAAAAAAAAATGAAAAAGAAGCTTGAATATAGGACAGCATTTTAGCTCTTCAGTATAGACATAGAGCATGTACCAAGAACCATCCTATGTACTGATGATCTTTTCATTACAACTGATCAACTGCAAATTTTAATTGTGTAGGAGGATAAAACTTCATTGCTTAAGTATTGATTAATTGACTAACAGAAAATTAAACATTCTCTTATTTCCAAAGAATTGGGTAAAATAACTATCTTAAGTACCATACAAAGTAACTGGCATTATGTATGTATAACTAAGGTATGTTCTTGACTGTTACAAATCAGATTTCCTTTTGGAGTTATGATCTATATATGCTTCCACCCATCTAGTACTTTATAAGTGTCTACTGACTGGAAAAGTCACTGTGTTGGACACTGGTGAAACTCAGTATATATGACATGTTCCAGATGACATATCCCTGCCCTTAAAGTGCTTACAGAGTAGCTGTAGAACACATTTGAGCAAATTTTTAAATTACATCTTAGTAAGACTAGCACACAAGTATAAAAAGAACACACGAATTATAACTAGAAGGGCTACGATCCTGTTTACCTTACTGTCTCAAACATTTTGAGCTACCAGTATCCTGCTTTTCAACTACAAAATATTCCTATAAATTTGCTGTTACTTCTGTAGCAAATATAAAATAACGATGATATACTAAATAATACTATTTATTTATTTATTTATTTAGTTAGTTAGTTAGTTAGTTAGTCTTTTTGAGACAGGTTCTCACTATGCAGTTCAGGCTGGCCTTGAACTAACTTTTGTAGCCCAGGCTGGTCTCGAACTCATACCAATCCTCCTGCCTCAGACTCCCAAGTGCTGGGATTACAGGCGTGCGCCACCACACCTGGCAATAATACTATTTTAAAGTACGAGTAAATTTTGTGTTCTAAATTTACCCTGAAATAAATGTCAGATAAGATTAAAGATACACTATCACTTGTCCAAAAATGCTTGTATTTCAGATTTACCATATTTTGGATTAGAATATTTGCACATGCACAATGAAGTATTTTGGGGACACGACTTAAGCTTAAATAAGAAATTCACTTAAATTGTATATACAATTTATACATATAGCACAAAGGTAACATCATTATAATTTTACTGCATTTTGATTTTGATTGCAATCTATCACATTAGATCAAGTATAGAATTTTGTCCTTGTGATACGTTGGTGCTTGAAAGGTTTCAGTTTCAATTTTCAGATTAAAGATGATCCATACACAGCAGTAACCCTCTCAGGGATAAAAATCAGAATAGTGACTATTTCCCTATTTATAATGCTAAAAAATACCTCAGGAGTTTTATGGTATTAAAACCATCAAACAAGAATGCAGTGATATGTGGCTGATTAATGAAAAATTAAGGCAAATTTGCTTTTTTGCCAAATTGAAACCCTATTCATTATGATCTTAAGCTATGAAGAGGTGAGATTGTCTAAAGGCATTTTATTTCATCACTGTAGCACAGAAATTAACATATTAGATAAAACTACAAATGGATGAAAAGAAGTTCCACTGTAGGTTAATGTCAACCAATAGTGAGGATCATTTATTTCAGAGCTCCCATACTGTCACTTACGCATTTAAGCTAATATTTATAAAGTATCTCCTGGATTGCACCTCATTCACATACCTCATTCATTCAGCCAGCATGCATTCTATTCTGGCAATGGTTTCGGGTTTGCTTTGGGAAACACACTTCCTCATTTATGTGCTTTAAGTAAGGCTGAAAATTTTCCAATGCCTTCAGGGATGGAAACACGACCAAGGTTTCTGATATGTTAGTTTTCCACACCCTTGAAAATGGCTGATTAGAAATTCAGGGCATAATACAAGATAGTCCAACAAGACTTGGTCTGTGAATTTGATGCAGTTGCAGTGAAGTTTATTTGTGTTCTAATCTAGCAGGCTATCAGCCTGGCATTATCGGTGACTATCTTGCCATCATATATGAAAATCACTCTTCACATCTGACTGGGGTAAAGTTAATTTAGAAGAAAAGAAGGCTCCAGAAAGGGAGAGAAAAATTTATTCTAGCATCTTGCCATATTTGTTATTGGTTAAACTATTTTTTTGAAAATATTTTTATGTTCATAATCCATTATTCACTCACGAAAAATGCTGACTTTTGATTGTCAGTACTGGTGTGCTGATATTTAGTAGTCCAGATTAATTTAACTTTAAACAAAATACATAATACATAATGTAACATGATGAATGTATTTCATGTTCCTTGTGTATTATCACACAAGGTACTGAGCAGCCATTTAGTAGTGCAAGTGAAGGTGACGTACGTGCCATTTGAATGCTATTCTGCATTGCTGACCCAAGCAAACCGAAAGCACAGGTATCTGGTTCTTAATATAGACTTTAAAATATGTAAATGACTGCCTTCCTGAAACGTACTTATTTGACAAAACATGTACAACGGAATAAATAAATGTGAGTATCCAGATAGGATTTAAAAAGCACCTCTCTTCACACTTTTTATAACAAATGAAATGGTAGAAAGTAATTTTCATAGAAACATCTACTGCGTATCATAAAACATGCTTTTTTAAAAATCGTGTCTTCACTCTCCAACTACCACCAAATTTTGGATTTAAAATTGGAAATTTTGTCACTCTACAGTGCACTACATCTTGTTACATTGCATAATGCTGTCTTTGTTTTTGCCCACTGATCTATCCTAACTAAAGTATTTTGTAGTACAACAGAAAGAATCTAGAACTGATAGCTAATAGATAAGGCATCTCATTCTGGTTCTGCTATTTGATTTTCATCAAGGCATTTCATCTTCATTGTCTATAAAACCATAGACGCTAAAAATGTAGATGAGATCTTATTTTAGCATTAAGAGAAAATTCTTCTTAAAATTCTTCACTACCTCCTCCCCCTTAAATTTTCATGAAACAAGACTTTTATGAAGAATTTAAAAATCTCAGGATGCTCTCTCCAAGTTATCTTCATATAGTTATCATCTATGAAGAAATCTACATTAAATCCAAACTTTACTTAATCACTTAATAGTATTAGTTTTCGTATATCTCTAGTCTTCCATTTCTTTCAGTTGAATCAACGATCATCTGTGTTCCTACAGTATTTTTTCCTAAAAATGTGCACAATTTTTCCTGCTAAAATGTGGCATGTCTTGCAAGCACAGCTCAATTACAACATATTTTTAAATCTCAAACCTCATTCACTAAAAGCAGAAGTGTCAAGGCATTTTAGGCTTCTTCCTATGTTACTTTATTGCTGACTTTAGTGCCACCAATATTTATCCCTTGCAAAATTATACCTTCCTGAAGGCATTTCTTACTGACACCTGCTTGAAGTTACTAACTTAACTGATAAAAATTTAAAAATAGATTTGTATATAAAATAAATAATAAAAGTTTTGAAACTTATCTTTTAACACACAAGTCGGGTTGTATAAAACACTTCAAAATACCTCTTAAAAAAAGTGAATGATGGGGGCCAAGGAGATAGTAATATGTCACAAGTGCCTGACTGGCAAGTGCAAGATTGTGAGTTAAAAACCTGGTCCCGCCAAAAAAAAAAAAAAAAAAAATGTAAATGAACTTCTTTATGATTCTACAAGCCTAGAATTCTAAAATTACATCATTAGCATATTGCAAAGAAAAGTGAACTGATGTATTAAACTTATCAGAGAACTGATGCAAACAAAAAGAGGCTAACGGCTAACTAAAAATCAAACAAGCAAAATATTCATGGCTTGATTTCTACACTTTCATTGGTGTATTTTTTTTAATACATGTTTCATTGTTCTTATTCATGAAACTTGTGGCCAGATTACTCTAGCCAAAAATTTTTTTGGATTAATTCTAAAATCTAGAATACAAGTAAGTATAGTACTACTTGATTAAATGGTGAAATGCATCAATAAGATGGAGAAAATGATAGCATCTAATGAATCAATCATAATTATAACTCTTAAGTGATAGAATAAACTCCTACGACTTAAATTAAATCTTAAATTCAAAATATCTGACACATAGTTAAGTCTTTCATGTGCAGATTGTATCACATTTGTCTCCTCTTTGGAAGGATCATGCTTTATTTTCCTCTCCAGCTGGTGCCAAGTTATGACACAGACTGGTAGGCAAAATGTCTTTTTAAATATGCCTCTTTGGAAAAAGGCTGAAAATAAATGTTAATCTACACAATATTTCTAAAGGCAAAAAGTTTAATGTACTTATTTTTTTCTTAACACACTATAGTAGAAGTAGTTGAAGCATTATTTTTTTCTTTTGATAGACACTACATATTTTTAAAATATATCACTTTACATCTCAGAGAAGGAAATTAGGAATGAGAAAAATATGAAAAATTCATACTTTCCATGTAGAAAAAAGAGACATTGCAGACTATTCCTGTTATGCTAAGATTCTAAGCATTCCATAGGTGATTATAAAAATTAAAGAAAGCTACAAGTCATATTTTGGTACGTAATTGATTTACTTCTCATGTAATTTGTTACATGATATATTCTAATTCACAATTTTTTCTTTATATCTGTCCTTCGGTACTTAACAGGTGGAAATGGTTGGCATCAGTGTTTCCTGATTACCCTTTCCAGCCAAAACAGTGTGGTGCTGGTCATTTCTGGTACTAACCGCACCTCTCAGAACCAATTAAGGGCAAGTATCAAGACAGAACTGTAGAATCAAACAGCTCTGAATAAACCATGAAGGCCATAAATAATAAACTATCAATAGGATAGTGTCTTATTAATAAAAGAAATGAAAAGTACTTGGGGATATTGAGGCTGTATTTATGAAGATCTACTTATCAATCATGTATAATTGTGAAAAACATTTTTTTAAATTATCATTATTGCAATTATTGTAAGTCTGTTCTTAGCCCATCTTTTCAAGGTATAAAAAATGAGTCCACAGTTTTTAATTCTAATTTGTGAAAACTATAGTAGAAATAATAGTTTTGGCATAGAAATGTTTTTAAATTTAGTATTCTGAATTTATTTCAATAATGAATTTATCAAGTAGATGGTACATATCATCACAAAGTTATGGGTTTTGTTCAATAAAGCAGATTGTGGGGAAATAGGGTGAATGCTGAGACAGAAAATGTTTCTGGACATTGTGAGTTTGAAATGGTTATCCAACTTTCAATTGAAGACATCAAGGAGAGGAATTGTAATTGGTCTGGAGATCAGAAAGAAATTGAGAATTAACAGAGAAAGAGTACTTTAAATCTGAGTAGATGAGGAGGTGAGCTATTAAGAAGTAAAAGTGAACAAATAATGAATTATATTATGAACATTAAAGAACTAAGAAAAGATTTAACTTTGCCAAAGACACTCAAAGTAGAGCAGCAAAATTAATCATTAAAACTAATATATTTCACTAAGGGGAGGATAAAACTATTAAAATCTTTCCCTTTAAACTTACATGTGGTTACACATATTGACTTTTTAAAATCACACTGTAGAATTCATGAAGTTATGAAATGAGTATAATTAAGTTTTGTAATCATTTTAGGAAATTATTCAAAACATAAAAATGTATGTAGACAGAACAGTATTTCAGTACTGACTAGCAAAGGGAGGTGGATGATTTATTATCAAAAATGATTAAGAAAACAAAAAATGTCACAAACTTCTCAATTCATTAATACTTGAGATAAATATTGACTATCACAGAAGTACATCTACATTTCACCAAACTGTATAATTTAGTCATAAAACTAAGTTCTTTTTATATCTGAATTAAAGGAGTTCAGTGCTAATGTTTAATGAATCACAAAAATGCATTAATATTATAATTTCTGTTACTTGGATAACACAGCATGTGGAAGTTACGTAATGAAAAAGTAACTTTGTAGTTTCTAAAAATGTTTTAGAAGAGTAAGTGAATTATATCGTCTTGTTGTAGGAAAAAAATAGCCACAGTAAATACCAGTAAAATGAATTAAGATATTAGGAAGAAGAAAGTGTCATCTGGAAAACCATTTCAAGGGTAAAAATTTTTTAAAAAGCCTGATAAGCCAAACTGTACTTGTAAAACAATTACTTTATAGTTCCAAGCAGTTTTAAAAGAAAATAAAGTTTGAAAATAAAGTTAATAAGTACTCAACCTTGTAATTTAACTATGTTCATTTTATACAGTTTTAGAAATAAAAATACTCTATTAAATTGTGTATACAGAGAAGAAAGTATTCTAGAATAAATAGACAAATATTTGAGCTATATATAAAAATATGTGATAGCTACTTTGAGAATATACCGAACTACAGGGGCTTTTGCTATGATCGCATAGATAAATTTGTTGAAACAGAGAAAGCACTTTTACCTAGGAAGTGGTTCAGAAAGACAGATTACTGCAAATCTTGCCTATTCACACACTAATATTAGTATGAGGTAGTCTGATTTTTTGCCAATGCCTGATCCCTATGAAGGGGAAAAAATGTATATTATTAAACTGACTATTCTGAAGGATACTACTTTCTTAAGCCATGGAAAATAAGTCTAGGTTTTTAATAAATACAAAATTATCTGTTTGAAAGCATATTTTTAGAAGAGACTTTTCTAAGACTGTATAACCTGCTGTTTATAATGGTAACCAGAAAACATTACAAGAGCGCTGCTGTTGGTAGTATTGCTTAATCTGATTCCCATCATTGGGCATCACTGTCTCTACTGTCTTGAACAGAGCCTAAGAGCAAGGAGCAGTTATTTTACAGACTTCCACAAATTTTTGTAAGAATACTGCTAAAAATCCATTAAAAACAACTAATAATAGATAAACCTCTTTAAGATATAGTTGATTACAGTAAAAAGCCCAGCAATACTACATGAAATGATAAACATCCTTAAATCATATGACCCCCTCATAGCTTCAAATAATTAGCAAATTCTTATTATTCTGACTTCTAGACTAATAACTACTGCAACTTCAATAGAAATCAAATACTATTCCTGCAATACTCATTTCCATAAAACAAAGCACAATGTTTCATGAAAAAGTCTCAATGCATTAGTGTGAGACAGCTAAAATTATATAGTACACATTTATCTGTCTATAATAAACTAATGCATACTTACATAGTAAACAGTGTTTCCCTAGCATCTTAGTAAGCTTCAAGAAATTATCTAACTGTTCCAATATATGTGCCTCATTTCATCCTAGACCTATGGCATTAGAATCATCTAAGTAATTTTGTTAGGTAACTAGGATGGAGAACTTTTGCCATACGAACTGTAAATAATAAAAAAGTATTTTATGTTATATATATATATATATATATATATATATTTAATTATTTAATTTGGCATAGTTATAAAACATGAAATAACTGTCAGGGTTTTTTTGCAGTTAGTGGCTCCTATTACTCCTCTTCAGTAAACATTCCTGAAACTCAAAAAAAAAAAAAAGGATCCTAGGAATGAGAAATGAAAGCACCATGTAGTTCAAATGAAATTTCTACTATCTTTCTTGAAACATTGCATGTAACATAAATGAAGTCATAACTTTTTCCATTCCATCTTGCAATCTCCAAAAATATTGGTAACATGTTAACATTGTCCATAAACATGAAAATATGAACACTAGATTTTTTTAAGGAAAATTGAAGAAAAGGTTATAGATTTATTATTTAAAATTTCTTTATTAATATAGTACAAACACTATTCTAGGTCAATTTTACATGAATCCCATTTATTACATTTAATAGCTTCACCATATATTCTGAAATATCACAATTTATTTACCACTTTTGAATTAAAGGGCAAGCTGTTCCCCAACTTCTACCAATATAAATATGCTACAATACACATTTTAAAGCTACATTTGCAGTGCTGGTGCAGTTTTATAGGATATGTCTCAAAATTAAAATGTCAGATCAGGTGCTACACTGTTAACTGTAAGAGAATGCATATTTTCTGTATGAATGCCAAGAGTTTTGAGTTTCTGTGAATATCCATACCCACATTAATTCTTGCATTTCAAGTATATGTGCCTTATACGTAAGTACAAAAATTTGTGTGATTAAAGAAATACAAGATTTTGGGTTATAGAGTCCTACTTTCCAAGTGCTGATGAAGTAAAGCAGAATTCTACATGTTTGTTGGCCATTCATATTCTCTTCTCTGAAAAGTATCATTTTATAAATTTTACTGATTTTTACTGGGTTGTCTTTTCAGAGTAACATAGAATTTTATTGTATATTAGTATATTAACTGTGATTTGCATGCAACCATTTTTCTAGAAATATTGCCAAAGATCATACAGTTTTCTGTAATATTAAAATGACATTTATATACTTAAATGTTAACCTATTATTTCATGGTCCGGATTTCATTCTTGCTTATAAACAGCATCCTCAATTCAACTTCACATATATCAAAAATAATCTTGCAATTTTAATTATGAATGTCTTGTAATTGATTTGTGTATTATGTGACATGCAACAATTTTCTTTCTGATGGATAATGAAGTATACCAGCATTATTTCTGAAAATATTTTCTAACCTGAATTAAAATATTACTCTGAACCAGGCAGTTTTCTAAATGTTTCACCTGCATAAGTTCACTCAGTCATGACAACCCTATAAGGTAGACACTTACTATTTACATTTTACAATTAAAATATAAATCTGACAATTGTGAGGATGTTACCTCACATCAAAAAGTGAGACTGCAACAAATACTTTATTTGAATCCAGAAATTATGAAATGTGATACTGGTTTTCTTAACCTCCATTTTAGGCTACATTTATTACAAATTCTTATTTAAATCTATTTCAAAATCCTATTATATTTCTCTGACAAGTTCTACTTTGAATAATATCACATTGCTTATCAGGAATGTTTATATATATTTTAATCCTGGATAAAGCACCTTATAACAAATAAGTAGTATTTTTCCTGGTAATTCATTTATTGTCTCATGCTATTACCTTAAATTTATTTTTCTCACATGAGCATTAAAGTTATTTTGCATTGTTTTTCTTTCACACAAAACTTGGAAAAATAATAAAATTGGGAGTAAATCATACTGATTTAACAGAAATGATATTGGTACTTTAAATATTTTCTTGAAAAATTACAGTTAAATGCACCAACTTAGTAAGCTTCATGTCTGTATATGCAAATTGTGTTCTATGAGTTTCATGCTCTTATTTTCTTCAACTTATTCTTAGAAATTTGAGAGATGTATGTTATATTAATATGTATGTATATATGAACCATTAGAAATAAGAACCTCAAAAACTTGTAGTTTTATGTCTCATTTCACTAATAAGAAAATTGTATAAAATCCAATGTACAAAGTCAATAAATTCAATTGAAAGTACACTTCCATTTTCTTTGAGTTTCTTAGACATATTTCCAAACAACAGTATCTTATCACAGACATACACACATTCACCACACACTTACACTGAAGAAAATGAAATTTTACAGTTTGTTGAAGAACTTCTATAGTACCGATATTTAGAAGAGTTTGATTAGCTTTCAAACTGTGTTGTAGGTAGAAAAATGAACAGAAGTAAAGAATTCTACCTTCCTTTAGCTCATCCTATTTATCGAGAAGTATTCTTTTCTAGTGGTTTGATATTTTAAAAACTTTATTATGTATTTGGCATAGGGTATCATTACACAACTCACACTTGGAAGAATCCTCTTTTCAGCCTCCCAGCACAGGAATTACACGTGCCCAGACTTCTGCTTAGTGTGCCTGGAAACAGGGTTGGCATGGCATGTGGTGCTAAGGA
Organism: Myocastor coypus; assembly: GCA_004027025.1. NCBI lineage: Eukaryota > Metazoa > Chordata > Mammalia > Rodentia > Myocastoridae > Myocastor > Myocastor coypus. The sequence goes on from PVJA010003153.1 coordinate 58,485, forward strand.
TCCAACCCCATTCCCTGTGCTTGCCTAAGCAGGAGCTTAGTCCACTGAGATATCTTGCTGGCCCTTGTCTGATATTTTTAAAGATAAATTCTAGGTAGATTTTCATTTAAATAAATGACAAAGAATGAATTCTGCAACCAGAGCCATGGAAAGAACTATACTCATGGACCGAGGCATCACTGTAGACTATGATAGCCAAATCTTCTAACTACAAGTAATTGGAAGAATATATATTGAGAGCCTGCTCAATTGTAGTTCAGAGTTTCTAGTACAATAGACAATATAACAGACAAAGTCCTTATCCTCATGCAACTTTAATTTTCTAGGTTTATAAGAAATATAGTACACAGAGAATATGGTAGTAAAAATATATTATGCATGAGGCATTAAAAAAGTTAAAATATAGAAAGATAAAGGGAACTGGATACTGGAAGGAGACAATAGGCTAATTTATAATATTTTTAAAAGGTACAAAAAGCCCTTACTGCACAGGTAAAATGTGACTAGAACTTAAGAGGTTATGAAGGTATTAGCTAATCAGATTTCTGGGAAAATGGAATTTCATGCAGAAAGAAAAGCAGAATACTGAGGTTAAGAATATGCCTAGTATTTGCAAGGAAAAGCACATGGGTTAATGAGGCTGGGTCAGAGTAAGTGAAGTGAGCATAATGAAATATAGTAAAAGAAGTAATGTGGCAAGAGTCCATAAGTGATCTCACACAATTTTTGGGAATACTTTTGGAAAATACAATTTAAAACTATACACATGGAATTAGGTAATAAGCCTCTGCAAGTGAACAATCCTAAAGATTAAGTTTCATTAGTTAACAGTTGCTATGTTTGAATGCTTTGGTGCCCTCCAAAACTTGTGCTGGAAACTTAATCCCAATGTATTCATATTGGAGATGCGGCCTTCTGAGAGGTGTTTAGGTCATGAAGGTTTACCTTGAAGAACAAATTTACACTGGTGTAAAGCAGCCCTGCAGGAGTGGGTTCTCTCTTGATATTAGAGGACACAGTGTGTCCTTCTTCTTGCCCTTCAACCTCTGCCATCTGATAAGGCAGTAAGAAAACTCTTTAGAACTTGGCAATTTGCCTTAGGCCTTTTAACCTATGAAGCCAAAAGAGATAATTTTCTGCACTTTATAAATCAGCATCTCAGGTATTCAGTTATAGTAGCACAAACCACAAAAAGACAACAGCAAACCAATTTCTTTCAGAGACCTAACTTTTTCAGATGTCAGGATATAAAAACAAAGGGAATCTATGAAAAGAATAAACTAGAAGTCTCAAGCACCAAGATCTGGAGCACTCCAGAATTACACAGAATAAGAGGAGCAGCTGGTATATGACTCAGAGAAGTACTATGTCAAGATGCAGGACAAAAACAGTGTGTGATATCTCCAAAACCACGTATAGAAGGCACACCAAAGAGGCAGAAGTAATAAATTGTAAAGAACGCTGTTACTAGACAAAGCATCATTTGGGCTGAGAAGAAACAACTGGGTAATGACGTCATGATGGATGCCTTTGGGAAACAGTTTTGGTTGAATAGTGAAAGCAAAAACTCTACTGAGGGAGCTGATGGGTTAGCTCAGTTGTCCAAAATGCCTTCTTGAGTGAAATCAGTCAGGGGCAAGGGACTGCAGTTCAATCCCCAAGACCACAAGCAACACCAGACCCACATGTAAGGCAGCCTGAGCCAACAACAACAGAAAAGAAAAAAAAAAAAAAAAAAAAAAAAAAAAAAAAAAAAAAAAAAAAAAAAAAAAAAAAAAAAAAAAAAAAAAAAAAAAAAAAAAAAAAAAAAGAAAGAGAAAGAGAGAGAAAATATAATTCTCAAATTTTAAGGGATGGCCAGATAGCTGAACAGATTAAAGTGCCAGTATAGGCAGATGCAGGGACTCGGGTTCAATCACCAGGCCTGGTGGCACAAGTATAATCCCAGCACTTGCAAGGCTGAAAACAGGAGGATAACTACAAGTCTCATCTATGTAGTGCGATCCTGCAGACCCCAGAGACCCTGTACTAAATACATTTAACAAAAAAAAGGAAAAAACTCTACTGAAGTAGACTTACGAAGAGAAGTGAGATTAAAAAAAAAGAGTACAGATAATAGTTATATGAATGTTGTTTAAAGAATAGTAAAGGAAAAAAGGCATCGGCTTATTGAGTGAGGTTAAAGGAGATTATATAGTTTTTTAAGATGTGAGAAAAATATTTTTACATGCTGATTGGAATGTTCCTATAGAAAGTAAAATCTTGACAGAAAAGAGCTAAAAGGATCTCATACAAAGGAAGGGAAAATGATTACTGTACAACTTAACTGAGAGGAAAAACTTTGCTTATGGTAACAGACAAAAAAAAAAAAAGGAGAAGAATAAAGATATAAATGTTGGTCTATTAAGTATGGCTTTTTGCCAGCTTGCCAAAGTTCTTTTGATTGTTTCAGTTTTCTCAATGTAGAAAAAAAAAATCCTGTCCCCTGGGAATCCAAGACTTACTAATAACACACAAAATATGACAAAGACAACATGTCATTTATCAAAGAAGGTGAGAAAAATAAACTTCAATAGAAAGGACTGCATCTTGCTATCGCGAGAGCTTCCTTGACATTGTAGGCAGCAAACCAAGCCATGACTGTGGAGGCACTCTAGCATCTAAAGGCCAGTAAGAACACCTGGGCCTTGGCCAAATTGCTGCAAGAATCTGAATACCACCTATAATCTAGCTGAACAGAGAAGCAGACTGGTTCCTAGGTAAGTCTCAGGAAAACTCAGTCAGCATCCTGATTGCAGGATCAGGCCAGGAGTAGAAAACTTAGGTTGTATGGCTGAAGTAGTATCTGAATTTCTGACCAACAGAAAATGTGAGAAAATGAACAGATGATGTTTATACCTTAAATTTGTGATGACATAGCAATAAATTAATACATAGGTTTGGAGAAGCGCTTATGTAAATGTCACTAAGAAACCAAATGTACCTATGATTCAAAGTTTATGGTCATGAATTTTTGTTACATGTCATTCTGCAAATATGGCAAGGTAACTACATGCAATGTGTTTGGTGCATCTTGATGAATGTCTTTCATATAATTACAAATGTTTCAATAGAAAAACATGTATAAAACAATACTCCGAAATAGTTTTTCCCTTAAAATTTGAGAAAAAAATTCCCAGAGTCAATAGCCAGCAACCCGATGTTAACACTAGAATTTACTTTGGTAGCCCTGATTTGCTTATAAAACCATTCTGCTGAAGCTTAGTTAGTAATTCATTGTTAATAACATAAAATTCATTGAAAGCTATAGACTATAGTTTTATACATTTGTTTTTAAAGTTTAAATATATTCTTTTAAATAATCCAACTTTATTTATTAGATCTTTACATTTACCTCATATATAAAACTGCTTGTTTAAAAATTTTAAGCTTGTACCTTACAATATAAAACATACAAAAAAGAAGTTGTAAAACATTATCTCAATATGGATTCATTTTACATGTTGAAAAAGTTAGTTTGTCACAGGGGAGTGTAGGAAAGAGGAAATGATTAAAGCATATTATGTGCATGTATAAATCTGCCAAATTGAAATGCATTAATCTTTAAAAACTAATATGCAGTAAAAGAAAGTGAAAAAAGATAAAATGAAGTATTTTAATTACAAAAAATTCAAGTTTATATTAGAACATATTTTTCTATTGTTTTTACACTTACAGATTTAAGTCAATGTCATGAAGCTAAATTAGGACTATTCACAAGAAACTACTGTGAGATTTATAAAGTCTAAATGAGTAACAACAAAAAAAAAATTTCCTACTTTTGTATCACATGAATGGAATCTATTGGGAAACACTGTGCAGAATAATTACAAGCTACTAACATAATGGTTGATGATGATTACAAGCCCTTCAGTGAATTAAAGATTTTGGTCTTTTCTTCTTTTAAATCTTGCTTCATGTTATCCGATGATAGTATACTTCTTTGTATAAGAACAAAAGAAAACAGCTATAAGTTACAAGGTAAGCACAGTAAATAGGACATAAAATCACAAATGAATTATTTCAAGTTAACAAAATGTTAGATGTCACAGAAGTCACTGTAATAACATTTAGTGGGTAAAATATATTGAGTATATTTAATATGTATAACCAGCCTTTGAAGACATTATAAAAATTCACATGATCAGATAAAATAAATGAAAGAAAAATAAGTCTAACTTCATAGATAAAATTAATACAATGGTTTTATTGTTTAGATGTAGGATTTTTACTTTTTACCCTAAGAAGAATTATCAGATTTATTTTTATTGTTGTCATGCTCATTTGTCATGTTTTTGTTTAGAAACAAAATAATAAAGTAGAAGAGAAACATTGAAACAGTTATTTTGTCAGATGTTTTATATGATAAATTTAAAACTTGTAACAATAAACTATGTAGAGTGAACAAGATATAGATAATTTTTAACTTCATATATTATGTAGTACAAGTGTGGTTCCCAATTTATGTTGTATTATTAGTTTAAAAGATAACTGCTGGATTTTATTATTAGAGATGTGCAGTTTATGCACCAATTTGTTAAGGCTTAAATATGAGCACTATAAGAACTTTCTTTGGGAAGGGAACATGATTTAAAAAAAAAAAAAACAAAGATCAAACTCCTACTGGTTTTGCTTCAAATTATTCTAATAATTATTTTTCTGAGGTTACAAAAGTATTGAAATTAATAAGTGAGCAAAATAATTCTGACAGTCTTAGGTTAAATAATATGATTCAAAAGTAACATTTAATATATGAAGCAAATATAGCCCAAAATTGATAATTATTAAGTCAATTAATTAAAATTAAAAAGGTAAATTTCTGTTGATATTTAAATAATTATCACAAAGGCTTGTATTAGTAAAAAAAGGAGCGAAAATAACATTTCTTACCTAAATGAAATTCAACTCAGACAAAATGAAAATGTGTTTCATCGTTTTAATGAATATTATTTAACATTTACATTATTTGAAAAGTTACCTACAAGTTCTTTGTAGAACAAAAATCATGAAATCAAATTAATAAAATGTATTTTCAATTGTAAAATTTGCCACTCTGGGCATAAAAATGTCTAGACTTTCTTAAATACTATAGAAAACTCCTGAGTTGTTAAGTAATGTTAAAATATCACTAATATCAATTTTAGTTATATTTAGATTGTTTAAAAGCTTCTCATTGATATTATACACATAGATACGTCTCAAATAAAAAGCTAAAGAAATTGCATTCATTTTTAAAGATATACCTTTCCTCTACTCTACATTTATATATATATATATGATATGCATAGCTCACATATAAAAAATGTCAGGAAGACACATTAAGGGTGATTGAAATATCCACTAAATAAATAATACACAATGCTCCACACAACTAGTATAATTTTAAGGGAAAAATTCTTAATAGTAGCTATGTTCTCATAGCCTACCACCTGTTTTCTTTCTTTTTGGGTGAAGTAACAAAATGTATACACATATTTGGAAGTATCTGCTATTTTTTTTCCTTAGGTTACTTGGAATATGACCATGGACTATATATGTGAATGAACGAAGAAATCCTTAACCCACCATTATCTTTTTCTCCAGTTTGCAGGCAATCACCCGTGAAAAGTATGGTGTAGATGATAGGATGATACTGTACCTGATTAGCTCTGGAGGTGGTCATGGGATCAGATGGAGAGGACTTGGTGGTAGTTGGGGAAGATGGCAATGTCTGGGAACAAAGCAGTTCAGGAGCAAATCAACCTTTATAAGCCTTTAACTGATTATTAACTTAAACAAAATAAAATAAAATGTAATATAACGAGAACAAAATCCTATGAACAAAGTTTTCTCCTATTCATTTAAATTTAATGGAATTTAAGATCAATTAAGTAACTAATGCACATAAATATGCATGCATAAGCATGTAAAAATAAATTCATGACTTGAAATCATGATGGTGACTGATAACTTACATGAGTACTAGAGATATCCTGACCATATTCATGAATAGTGGTCTCATTTCTTTCCCTCTGTTTTCTTGGGGAAAAGAGATGTCACAAAGAAAAATTCAAGAAGTTCAATGAGTAAAACTGAAAGAGTCATTGTCCTATCAATGAATACAGTCGGAGATTTGAAGTGGTGAAATGAAGTTACTTTGGCATAAAATATCCACCTACTTAATATGTTGAATATCACCAACAAGTTGATTCCACATGAATTTAGGGATCCATATATAAAAGCAATAAAATTTGCAGTTCTGAGTTCTTAATATCATAATATCTTCTAAAATATTAATTTTAACAAATTTAGAGCCAGTCTGAAAATGTAAACATTAACCTCAAATTAATAAACAAGTAACTAATAGTATTCTAAAAAATTACTAAAATATTTGCTTCATTTATGTTAAAACAATAAATTTAATATAGATGAGTGTATATTATATTGTAGCAGCATCAGATTGTATTGAAGATAATAAAAATTAGCATGCATTTTTCTTGTTCATTTCTACACACATATACATGCTACATAAAAATTACTGTGTGATACTATATGTAGTTGATGAATAATTCATTAATATATGTTAAAAACTTATGTCTGAGTAACCCTGAAGTGTAAGATGCTAAAATTTTCTTGTATAAAAAGCATCATATGATCACATATTGAAATAACAATGCTTAAGTAAAATCCTCAATAAATAATACTTTTCAACAGGCAAAATTGTGGTTTTCAGTATAGTGACAAAATTCTCTATCGAAATTTTTTTTTTCTACTTCATAGCTTTAAAGGTTCAGCAGTATGAAGAGAAGTAAATGAATTTGTTAGAAGTTATTACTTTTGTATATGACATTTCAACAGTCCTAACTTGAGTCTAATAAATTAAGGTTTAAAAAAAAGGTTCAGAAGCTTTTAGTTAATTTAGTTTTCCAGCTAAAAATGAGGACTGGTTTTAGCATTAGATTAATTTCAGATAGCTCCTGAAAATATTTCTGTTTCTTCTTACCATGAGAGATAATTTGTGTAAAACTATGTTTAATGTTAAGTCAGAACAGTATTTTCCCCAAATCACAGAAACAAGAGGAAAGGGATCTAAAGTCAGAGGTAAAACTTAATGATTTTTTTTTTTCTTGGAATTGGGGATTCAACTCAGGATCTTGTGCTTGCCAGGCAAGCACTTATTGTACTGAGCTATCTCCCAGGCTAAAGTATAATGAGTTTTTAAACAAGTTTCAAATCTTTTATTTTCTATCTTTGCTTTTCATAATAAATTCTTCTCATCCAAATTTTATTTTAGTTACTAAGGTGTTCTCTACATATTTATATTTGTTTTATTTATTTATTTATTTATTTATTTATTTATTTATTTATTTATTTATTGGTCTTTTTGAGACAGGGTCTTGCTATGCAGTTCAGGTTGGCCTTGAACTCACTTTTGTAGCCCAGGCTGGTCTCAAACTCACACCGATCCTCCTGCCTCTGCCTCCCAAGTGCTGGGATTACAGGCGTGTGCCACCATGCCCTGCTAGATTTTTTCTTTTTAAATATCAAACACTGTGCTGTGGTAAATGCTACTCTTATACTCTATGAATTAAAGTAAAGCTTCTGTTTTCCCATTATTAATTATGCTGTACTCTGGAAAAGCTAAGATCCATTTTTAAAAATTTATTTATTTATTTATTTATTTATTTATTTATTTATTTAAGTTTTTGCAGGACAAACTAGGGATTGAACTCAGGACCCTGCGCTTGTCAGGCACATGCTTATTCTATCCATTTTCAAGTCTGCTCTGAACTACTCTTTGATTATTATTGAGGACATTAATATAGAGGACATTGCTCACAAGGTAAATTAGAAAACAAGTCAATATATGACAGAGATCACAGATTCCATAAGTGAATGCAACTTCAAGTCTCTCTATTCACTATAACAACGATTTTTCCTGAATGTAAATTTCAACAAGATCTTTAAATATTTCGAAGAACTATATAAAACTAGAATTTTCAAGTGACTTAGAAGTTATAGTAACAGATAAAATGATTGATTTTTCCATTATCTTTCTTCTTAAATGCCATATATATGAAATATTAAACTTGTATTAATAATTAATATAATTTACATTCATCAAGATTATTAAATTCCTGTTATGAAAACAGCAGTATTTTTAAACTTAATGGAAAATATTATTCTATTTTAAATAATTAAATAAATACATATAATCTGATGAAATGTTACATTTTGATAATTTAAATAAAGTAAAAATAACAAATCTGAATTTGTAAGGATGAGAGTGCTGAAATATCACAGAAAATTTGTCCTTAGATATATTTGCTTGGTTTAAATTTGCTAAAATACTAATAAAAAGTGACACATTTTCTAGCTATTCATATAGATATTTCCAAGCATAAAAGTCTCTTCCTTTTACAAATTTAATTTGAAATGATAAAAACAATCTAGAATGATTTCAATTGATTTTTTAAAAATATTAGGAAGTAAAGCTGTTCTTATAAAAAATAAAAGAAAATATATTAAAGTAATACCTTTAATTTCCATTAACTAGATCAGTGGAACAGTTCTGATAACTGTTCTGAACCACACAAAAAATGGAAGTAAAATCCATAAGTGTTTCAATGTACAGTATAAATGTATAATATTTCCTATATATTTTAATTAACAAAACTCTTATATCCTCTCACTGTGCAGAATTCAAGGTTCAGTGGCTTTAAGTTAATACCATTTACTAAAATTTCTGTTATACATCATGTAGATGTAATTAAATGAAATAGAACATCAATACACTGATATATTTATAACAATTTACAAAGCACACATTCCTCTAAAATTATTGTTTTATTTTTGAATAATGAATATGTCATTTTTAAAAAGGATTTACTGCTCCAATTGAAAAAGTATTTTTTTATATACAGAATGAATAGCTTTTAAGAATTCTTTAAACAGTGAACAAAGGAAAACTGAAGTATTTTAATGATCCCCAAACAGTAGCTCCTTTAAACTACAAAAATTTTTTAAAGGAAGGTTTTAGTAATAGGGTGTTAGTTAAATGCAGATGTAACTACACTTTCTGAAAAAAAAAAAGTTATAGCAAGTTATAAGATGAAGTCTTGTTAAGATGTGACAATTTTGTTGAGCCAGAGAACACTACCATAAACAAATGATTAATAAATATAGTTTTTTCTCAAGTAAGTCTATAACAGTAAATATAAAGAATTTCTAATATTTAATGCTACATTGACAGCAGCAATGAAAAAATCTCAGTTTAATTCATAATCTAATAACTAACAATATACTCAAGTTATAACCTTTTCCAATCCTTGTTAAGAGTTCTGTTAAAGCTGTATATTTTTTATATGAAATGCATAAAATAATATACAACTATTCACTCTAGTAGATAATTTTTGACTTCCAATATCTGAACTATCTTCCAAAACTTAAAGTAGTTCATTCAGGATTTTTTACCCTACTATTAGCTTTTCCTACACGTACATGTATAGTCTATTGGGATAGCACACAACACCAAAATGCAAAAAGTCCCGTGCTTGTCTGCATAATCTTTAAGAGAAAATAAGAGCCTTTTCAGAAATTGTTAGGAATAACTTAGAGTCTATAGGATATCCCTCTGCCAGACACCCAGGTATCTGTGTTATCTTGTTCCCTCTTCCCTATTTCATATTAGTTTTCTCTAAATTCCTACACAAATGCTATAATTCTGTTAAGAAAGACATACTTCTTACTATTCAAGATATATGATATTCTTCCCTCCAAATCTATTTTGTGTCATCTTCCTAAAATATTTTTTGAGTAATTCTTATACATTTTCCAAAATCCAGTTCAAGTCCTTACTTCTTTATAAGACTATTAATTTCCATTGTAGCCTACATGTCTTTCATGTGCTTAAAACATTTACATGGAAGTTTTGAAATATGCATACTGCTTTCCATTTTTATATGTCATTTTAAACACTGATACCTCTCATGCTAGTTTTCAAGGTAAACTTTTATAATTTATTTTGTAATACCTAAGCATTTCATGATTGAGTGAATGAATTATGAATAAACAAAATTAACAAGTGCTTTTTTTTAATAATTGTTCATGATGAAAGTAAAATTCTCTGGTGTAAGTGACAGTTTGCTTCATATTTTAATTTGACTCAAAAAACAAGAAAATCCTTGAAATGTTTCTAGCCATGTCTTTCCTAATGAAAATTTTCTTTTAAAAATTCTGAACTAATAATGTCTACAACATCTAATATCTGAAGTTGGATCTAAGGCTAGGCTATATAACAGCAGGGCATGCTAGCACATGCCTATAATCCTAACAATAGAGAGCCAAAAGCAGGAGGATCATGGTGAATTTTGAGGACAGTTGGGCTACATACTGAGTTCAAGGCCAGCTTGCACTACATAAGCAAGACTCTGTCTCCAGAAATCAAAAACCAGCTAAACAAACAAAAAAAGCCTACCAAAACTTCTTCCTATCATTCTCTTATACAAAAGACCTATGAGACCAGTATACTATATTGTTAAGAAACTACTTATTTTAAGAGTGATAGGAGTATGTTTTATTTGGATATGTCATGATTCATATAAAATACTCAATTACAAACTATCCTTCTAACGTAATTCATGATTTCATGTTGTGAAATCATACAATTTAAAATCTTGTTTAGAGCTATATTTCAAACTTTAAGACTATAAAACATAAATATAATTTTACAAGAACACTTTAAAATTTTCAATTATAATAATGAACAAATGTAGTAACAAAAACAATAAAACCCATCATTTCATATTCCATATCAATTTATTTCTATAGAGAAGTTAAAACTTTTATGGACCCAAGGTTTTAAAAGTATTATTTTGAATAAAACTAGCAATAAATAAAACACTTAAAAATCTTTTTTTTTTTTTTTTTTTTGAGGTGCTGGGAATAGAACCAAGGGCCCCCATGAATGTTGAGTAAGTGATATAGCACTATGCTAAATCTCTAGTCAAGAAATTATTATTGTTATTGTTTTGTTTTGTTTTCTTTTTGAGATAGGGTCTCATCATGTAGTCCTGACCAGCTTTAAACTTCTCATTCATGCCAAACTCATTTGGGGCTGGGTCATGCTGGGGATTGAAAACAGTCTGACACATGTTAAATGTTTTATCTCTGTGCTATATCTTTAGGCTACTAGCACAACTGTTTAAAAATTACACTTAGGACTCAAGCTCAAAGCAAAGCAAGTCTCACGTTGATTATTAAGAATAAAAAATACTATTTAACAAAATTGTGATTATGACTGGTTTAAAACTTAAAATATAAACATTGTACAAGATGTTTTCTTCTGTTCTATGGAAAAATAGTTTTCTAAGTAATCATTTTATAGTACATAACCTACATTTCTTCAGACATCAAACGACAACCATATGTATATATATACCTGACTTACTTATTGCTATGGTAACAAGTATTTCATTGAGAACTGGATATCTATAAAGCTAGATAATCCAAAAAAAAGTTATTCTATAATATCTTAGATGAATGTTCTACTTCTTTTCTTGATATACCAAGTATTTTTTTCAGTTTTTACATTATAAAGAAAATAGGCATTAAATATGTTGCCCTATTAGATGGTATTTTTAATAAATCCTATTAAATGATATGCTACTTCATTGTTGACTACACAAAAATATAATTAACAATAATTTTAATCCATAATACTTGCAAAGTTTAAAACTGAATGCAATACACAAACTTCAGTCATCCAATATTAATTTTAATTTTCCCTTTATGTGTATCTAAACAAGGCAAATAACAATAAACCAACAATAAAAAACCCTAGTCTTTATAAATCTATACTGGCAATAGATATATGGTAGCTACAAGTCTCACATTGTCTTAAGGTTTTATTTTTGATAATGATTCAGACTACTATTTTGTAGAGCTAGTTATTTCTTATAAAAAGTAAGTTCCTGTCATAACCTGAGTACATTGCCAGTGAAAACCATACTACTCAAACTACATTTTATGCTTTACTTTTAAAAAATCTAGACGTTTACCTCTATCTCACATATGTGAACTTTCTCATAGCAGTTACAAAAGAAAAGCAGGAATTTATAGGCTGGATTAAGGTAAAAAGTAAGAAGACCATGTACTTTAGTGCTTGTTCTGTAAATTCTTAGTCTCAGAAGATTTTAACCCAGAGGTCTTTAACTAGACACCTAGTTTAAACAACTTGGATAAAGTTGCAGTATCACTTTCAAGTCTTTGTCCTCTAAATTAGGCTTTGCATTTACCTAGCATAGACAAAAAAAAAAAAAAAAAAAAAAAAAAAAAAAAAAAAAAAAAAAAAAAAAAAAAAAAAAAAAAAAAAAAAAAAACCTCAAAATTTATTAAATGGCTGGGAATAATGAAATCACTGAAATTTAAAATATGTTTCACTGAAAAAGCTCCTTGAAAAGTTATGTGAATCGTACAAATTGAACCATTTGATACTACAAAGTATTGCACAGAAGTGTTTATATAGAATAAGATTTGCTTATTCATGATTTAAACATAATATAATTTTTAAAAGAAGTGACAGAAAACTGATTATTAGCCGTAATTTGAAATCACCTAATTATTAATTTTATATTTATACACAATTATCATTACATTTATCTATATCTTGGTAAATTCTGGTAGATTATGAATACTGTTTAATATAATTTTTTTCAGTTCAGAAACATGAAATTAATAAGGCTTTGAACTATAGTTCAAATTCAGTACAACAAACATAAATATTCTGCAAAACAAATATTCTGTGAATTTCAAATATATTTCTTTCGAAAGGATAGCCTGCTAATAGTAAAACTAAGTCACATATTAAATTGTTAATTATAAAATAGCAAAGGCAGAAACAATAATTATGAGTACAAAGTGTCAAGAAGATATGGAGATTTAAAATTGTTTGTATTGGGAGAACCCATGTTATTTAACATTAAATCATTTCACTTCTCCCTACATATATTAACCATTAGTCTTAAAAATGCACACTAGATTTTATCATGTAAAAACTATTATTATTATTTTTTTTTACAAAAGAACCCATACATTTAAAAATCAACATTGGTCCTATGACATATATATAAATACTCTACAAGATATACAAAACACAGTATCTGATTTGTAACAAAGGACTGGATGCTAGTCACAAAAATTATACAGATTTTGAATAAAATGTCAACAAAGCAGAAATCTATATGCAAAATATGTATAATACATGTATCATTAAAAACTGGCTATGGGTAATTTGAGGATATAGTTTCATTTTTTTATACTTTATTTAAAAAGTGGTACAATTTAAAATATTGCTCCCATACGTGAAAAAATTAGTGTAAGTGTAAATATGGGCAATCCAGAGTAACAAATGTGCTCATGAATGTAACACTAATAAGGGTGTAATTCAGTTTATCAATATGTGAATGTATCAGTAAAAGAAAAGATTTTATAGCCTTTAAAAAGTAAATGGTATCAGATATGCTTTCAGTATTTGAAAAAACTTAAAGGCTTCTTTGTAAGGAATACATTAGGAAGTATGCTGTAGAATTTTTCTTTCATTTTCCAACTAAACACTCACTTGTTTGATGCGATCTGGGTTAACGGTGGTCTGGGGTTGTAGAATGCTGACTGGTTCCGTTTTGGCAACATTTTGGGGCATTTCTCGAATTTTTTCTGCAATGAATCCATGAACTGCATTCAGTGCTTCAACTGTTCCCTGGATCAAGCATACTCTCTCAGTAGTACCTGCAGACAGAAGATCTATTTTTAGCAAATATTCCTTCACCTTTTCATTTTTAAAATCTATGTAAATGACTATTATAATGCCAATAAAACAAAATGAGGGAAATGGTAGCTCTTCACACACATCTCTTTTTAGCATTTTTATTCATTCTTTTCTTATTGTTGTTTCAAAGAAGATCTCTGGATTCTACCAAAGCCTGATAGCCAGAGAATTTGTGAGCATATTATGAATTAACTGACATAACAAAAGCTGAGTATTTAAAGATGTAATTTCATCTTAAGGTCTTAAGGTTAGAAATTGGTGACAACCTATGGACTTGTTTTCAAAAAGCTTACCCTTTAAAGGAGACAGTAAGTATAAGACAGTATAATATGAAAGCAAAGATGTATCACAATGGGTGGTTTAGTGGGTGCTTAGTCATCAGCCCTTGTAAATTATTCTTAAAAATATTTTGAGGGTTAAAGTTGTGAGAATACAAATATTCAAAGTAATCACAAAGAGTTTATGTTGCTTCAAAGATCATAATGTATAAACCATTTTTTCTCATAAGTTTGAATTTAAATAATACTATAATACTATTCCAGAAATCACTCATGAACTCAAGAATTAGGAAACAAGTATAATTACAGGGGTATATCAAAGTTACATTTTAATATTTTAAATAACAAAAATCCAAAAATAAAGTTTCCTAAGTAATGGAGAAATTTTAATAGAGAGCAATTATACCTGCAGTTTATAATGAAGGGCAGGATGTCAAAAGCCCAGTGTGAGTTTGTGCTTAATTTTTCCTGTTTCTCTTAAATAACTGCTATTATTCTTGTCTATACTGTCTTTGCAGGTCTTGGGTAAGACTTAAGTTTATTGGGATGCTCAAGGGAGATTTTACAAGATTGCAATGATTATCCAATGAGTGAGCACGAAGTTTAAACTCAGCAGACAACACAAACCATAGGTAAGATTGCAATATTGCTTTTGGAAGCAACAGAATATTCTTATGTGGATACTCAAAGAGTCTAACTTAAGCAGGATTTAAAAATATATATATATATACCACACTACTAAGTAGAGATGTTATACAACCCATATAGTTCTTACAAATTTTATGTGATATAATACACAATATATGACCCTACTATAAATCCTATTATAGTTCAGATTATATAGGCCAACAAACAGTAAATGGAAATTACTGAACCGATATGACTGAAATAAAATTGTACATATCAGTGGGTACAGCACAATATTAATATAGTTTCTAATTCATAGTTATAGTCCACATTCTCTGATGGTGAAATTCTGTAATTTCTATTAGAAATATTCCAAAAAGAATAAAAACAAAAAAGGAAAGCAGAA
The DNA here is from genome assembly GCA_004027025.1 of Myocastor coypus. Lineage (NCBI taxonomy): Eukaryota > Metazoa > Chordata > Mammalia > Rodentia > Myocastoridae > Myocastor > Myocastor coypus. Next base: position 73,639 of record PVJA010003153.1, read on the forward strand.
AGAAGCTTATCCACTTATCAGTGGGGAATACTGCAACCCTCAGAAGACATGCTGCCATGTTCTTCTGCACTTTAATGGCCTTTTCACTCAGGTAACACAAAGCCATAATTTTTCATGACAAAATTACAAAAAAAGAATCCTGTCAGATATATGACCAAACTGTGTAAAATAAATGAGCCTATACATCATAAAAAGTTGATAGATTTTTGTCATTTTAAAGGCTTTTAGACTCCATTAGTGTCTAAACTGCCACTTATTTATCATTTCTTTGCTTAACAATACCATTTACTTCTCTTTGCAACAAGTAACAAAAGCTGAAAATAAGTCAAAGGCACATTCTCCTATTTTGCATAATGTAAAAATAAAGATGCATGAGTATCAATTTTAAATGTACTAAAGGATGGATTACAAAAAATTTCTAACTGACCCCAGAAGGGTCACTGTTAAATACAGAAAGTGGTATGTTAAATAATTTTGGTTTTTGATTTTACATGCAATGTTAAAAATGTACAAGTTCCTGAAACCAGATACAGTTATCAAACAGGTGTAACAGAGAAGTTTTCATAGATAGCTGATGAAATATATGCTTTCTATGCTGGGTTGGGCAAGTACATTAATCTCAGCTCTTGCTGAGGGCTCTCAGGTACACTAAGTCCTTCCACAGGCTATCTTTCTAGCTGTACAATTTGCCTTTTTGTATTGTATCATCATCAACAGCAGAATATGTATAATAGTTCCGTCATGTTTAAAGACAATGGTGAGTTACAAAACTACCTTTTGGAAATGTAACGAAATAACTAATTTAAGCAAAGATTATAAATGTATAATATTATTGGTTGAAAAGTTAAAGGGAATTTTAAATGAACACATTAGAGTAACTTCAACATACCTCAGGGATTAGCATTACTATGATGAAAAAATGTGAAAAACACACAATATGAGCCTCGCTATGTGATATAGTGAAGTCCATGCCCCAAAGTAGCTACACATAAGTTCAGTGAAACATTTGCGTTACTTTACATTTGCATATAATACTAAAAATAAAGATATGACATAACAAGAAAGCAATGCTATCAATCAAAAATATAAAATACCTTACAGAGACTAAGCCAGTGTCAATAAAGGATTATTTCCAGACAACAAGAAACTCAACTAAGAGGTGTTATGATCTAGTATAAATTTGTCTGACTGAATCCAAACTCAAAAACTTTTATTTGAAACATAGTTGAAGCAGATAAAAAATGAGTAATACACAGTATTAAATAATTACTGCCCCTTTTAAGTTTGACTATACCAAGTTATGAAAATGCACCACTTTTTCTTTTTCATTCTTTTCTTGAGATGCATACTGAAAAATATATAGGAAAAATAATTTAGAACAGCCAAAAAAAAGTAAATGAAATATATATGGTTACATTTTAACATTACTGATATAAATGAAGGGCAAGGAAAGAATAACTGCACTACTCTATATGTTTGACATTTTTAGAACAATAAAATTTAAGGCTTCTTTGACCTTATGCCCTTTTTCTAGATACAGTGCTCAATTTTCTTATCCTTCAAGATTCTTTGAACTTCAATATGCTTGTTTTCTAATTCCTCACTATCTAATCTTCAATTCCATTCAGTATGCCCCTCAACTTTATACCAGTTTGGTCTTTGTCCCATAACTCCACAGAACTCACTCATCAGCCGTACCTAGATACATTCACTACACAGGTCTGCATGCTATTTTCCCCATTCCTAACATAGTTCTTGAAACAGTTTACTTAGCTTCCTAGGTTCTGGTTTTTACCCCATTCATTCACTTATTAAACATTTAATGAGTGCTTACTAAATGCTCAGCTAGTAAAATCTGTACAGATCTTCTCAAATCTAAAAATATGAACATTCTAAAATGAAATATTTCTGCCAGGCATGGTGGTGCACGACTATAATCCGAGCACCACCACTTAGGAGGCTGAGGCAGGAAGACTGGTGCCAGTTTGAGACCAGACTGGGTTACAAGGGCCAGCCTGAACTGCATAGCGAGACCCTGTCTCAAAAAGACAAAAATAAATAAGTTAATTAATTAAATTAAGTATTTCTAGTTCTATGGATCTAGATAGGGGATACTAAACATATCCTTCTATTTGAGAATATAATACTATAGGATAAAAACACAGACATATGTTTAATTGTATAAGAAATACAACTATTATTCAAAAGCATGGAATCTGATTGTGAAAGATCTCAATACACAGTATACTATTACAGTGAATACACTAATACAGTAAATCTAATAGCATATTTATTAATATTTCTGTCGTAACCTACAGAAAATATTGGGCTCAAAAATAACTTAAGAAAATGGAAATTATAACTAACTTTGTGACTGGAAAAACTGACTTTTAAAATAATACACAATATTTAAGTGTTTTTTTCCACTAAACACAGCAACTTCTTACACTGAGAAATTACTAATTCCAGATAGTTAATATCCTAGATAGGCAAAGCTTTTTACCAAAAATCTTTAGTTTCTACCATCAGAAAATAGCTCTCAATGCCTTAAGGACTTTCAAATATATTTAATATTTTCTTGAAGTTCAGGGTCAAGTATATAGTTACAGGTAATAATAAAGTGTAAAGCTTGGGACTTCCTCATGAATTTATGTGTATCTCTACAAATAGTGCCTCATCTTCATTTTTATCTGTACATATTTGCAATACATAATAGAAACATTCATTCTGGGGAATTGGCAGAAGTACATACAACATCTTGTACCTTTACATAGGGGCTTTGTGACAGGTTCCTGTCTTTTTAGTTTTCTTCTTTCTTTCATTGTCACTTATCCTCGATGTTTGTTATAACATCTGATTATTACAGGGTCCTCTCTTCCTAATCTTCAACGTATTTATAATCAGACAAGCAAAGCTGTCTAGATTATATAAGCTATTAATAAACCATATTAACAAGTATAGGAAATTCTTGACTCTTTAAAACCTAATTTAACTCTTATTTTGGGGAGTAAGATCAAACTGGGGATCAGTATCACTAGGTAAAATATTACTTCATTGATTTCTGTTTTTTTTTTTTTTTTTTTTTTAATGCAGGACCAGGGTTCAAACTCATGACCTTTTACTTGTCAGGCAGGCACTTGTGCCACAGAGCTATCTCACCAGCCCTTACTTCATTGATTTCTAAATGCTCAAAACTGAATGTAGGCATCTCAATTTTATAATAGTGGTTTTTCTACAGTAATCTACAATGAATTCTTTTAGTACCCTCAATCTACAATTATGATAATTACTTGTGTTACAATTTTTTTCTGAGAAAACATTTATGCTTATTAATGCTGTTATTAGACAGATTATTCATGGGCATTTCTTAGGTTACCATGTTTATTGCAATACGAACATTAGCAAAAGACCCATTTAAGGAAGCTCATGTGTTTGTTAGATGTAATATAGTTGCACTATCTGTCAGGATAAAATATACATGTCACTCCTTTAAAGCAAGGAAAGAATGGCACAGACTCATGATCCTATAATTCAGGAGGCTAAGGGAGGAAAATAATAGGTTTATGTCTCATCAGGGTAACCTACCAAGACCCTATCTCAAAGCAAAATATTAAAAAGCAGTAGAGATATAGTTTAGTAGCAGCATGTTCCTTACTTAATCCCAGTGAGAGACATACACACACAGCAATGGCTAAATTAAAATTTTAAGCAATTTCATAACTCGAATATGGAATTATTCTAAGTGCTTTGAACAGTGATTATACTTCCTTATGATTACACATAAGCTTATGATTTATACAAAATACACATTAACTTGTATCAGTAATAAATTATCTGATAATTTATATACATACACCGATATTCACAATATAAAATCTTACTTAGTGTTCACAATAACCAGGACTTCTAATACTGTCTTCGATTTACTGATACAAGACTGAAACAGATATAGTAAATGCTGAGATAAGAGCTTGTCAAATAGTGATTTCTCAAGTACACCATATACCTACTGGAAATGTAACACTAGGTCTAGCTGCAAAAGTCACATTTTTCAGCTTGTTTATGGAAAAATAATTTTGAGCCATGACTGATTTTTTTTGTTTTTGGTTCTGCTTTTGGTTTGTGGCGCTAGGGACTGAACCAGGGTCTTGCATATGCAAGGTCAGAGCTCTAACAATGAGCCATATCCCCAGCCCTAAATCTTCTTAAAATACATCAAGACATGTCAATAATGTACCTTCATAATTTTCCTCTGACCATGGCTAAAAATGAGAGAAATGATTGACTGTCCTTGATGAGATCATCATGAGAGATGGTTAATAACTGTGGCCCACTGATAATACTTTTTATAACATATTTTCTATTATTATTATTATTATTATTATTATTATTATTATTTCCAACTCTACCAACTCAGCTTGCCCTGGGGGTGGGGCTAGCACAGCAGGTGATGCTGGGGATAGAACCCTGTGGTGGTCCCAAGAGGTGGTCCCTGTGGTTGCCTAAGTAAGCATTTTAGACCGCTAAGCTATTTCGCTGGCCTCCATATTTTCAGATCAACAAATGAACGTGTAATAACTACCATAAAATTAAGTTCAAATTATAATTTCAGTTCATAAACTATTGTAATGTCATGCACATTTGATAATACTTTCTAGCCTACAATTAGGGAGGGTGAAAGGCATTATTATAAGAAAGGGATGTGTAGAAACAGAAATTACAGGAAGTGATATCTCATGGCACAAGTAGTCATTACTCTTCATCTCCAGGTGACTGAACTCGCTGTATGAAAATATCTCTTACACCTTTAAATTGTAAAGACTTTTAAAATGCCATGCAACATGATTTAGGTTCAAGGTAACATACTGAATGCTTGTTTACAGAATATGCCTTGACATTAAAATATATCCAATCAAGCCAAAGAGTAGAAAAATCTAAAAGATACTCAGTCATCAGCAACCTGTTTAGCTCCACATGACTTGGTCAATGTCTTTATACATGCAAATAACATACTAATTTAATCAGTCATTCTCATAATGAAACATCTGCACAGGAAATTTTAACTTCTGAAAAATCTCTGAAACTACTCATATAACAAATTTAAATAATAATGACAATTGTTCACATATTTACTATAACCCATCACTAGATACTAAGCTCAGAAGCAAAGCAGTTTATAACAACAGTTGGTCATTCATTCTCAATTTGTTTTTATTTTAAATTTAAGATTTTTACAATTTCAGTTTGAAAGATGAAATATATATGTATACACACACACACACACACACATATACATACATATATATATATATATATAATTGTCAAGAAAAATTTCATTGACAGTTTATTTTATGTGTACAAAAAGTTGTTGGCTGACTTGTAACTATCTTAACTATAGTTAGCATTTCTAACATTGATTTCCACTTTTTTTTCCTGCTGTAAGAAACATATCATTTAATTATCTTTTAGCTATCCTTATGAAGTAACAGAAATTTGCTTGCATAATTTTATAAACTTGGAAAATTTGTATAGAAACAGTGCAGCAAATATGGGATACAGGATCAAGCTCAGATATTCAAAAGCATGATCAGTTGTGGCACATATAGGAAAGTCACGTGAATATATAAGAGGCATACTAATGATGTTGAGGGGCAACAGATTGGAAACTATAAACTGAAGAGAAAAAGCTATCTTTTGGTAATTACTTCATTTTTGACATTTTAGAAAATTAACATCTTTGAAATATGATAAAGACTAAGCAATAACTATTCCCTATTTTCTGAAAAGAGTTATGACACATTCTATATAATGAGCTATAGTTAATATAAAAGCAAGGGCCACAAGTGCACAGGTTTCAAGAAAGAACAAATTACTGAGTCAGGAAATGATTGATAAGTACCAAACTATTGAACACATAAACTATATCAAATAAAGATAGACGTATCAAGAAACATGACCCTGTACCTAGCCAAGAAAGAGGAATGTAAAATTAAATTTACAAATAGCAGAAATGATAAAGTACATGTAATTTTCATTAAAAATGAGAATCATTAATTTGGGGCACAGGCTATGTGTTGTCAATATTAAATAAAATGGCAATTAAAATATTTTACATATAATCCCTGCCACTGTAACCATTTTATGTAATCTGTAGTGCTAATTATATTCAAATTGTTGTTCAAGCATTATTTCTAAATTTTTCATCATTCTATATATGAGCTCGCATACTATAAATGAATAATTCTCTTTCCAACATGCCCTGGTAACTTTTAATTTACTTTCATTCCCTATACACATGTCTAGTCAACATACTAAAAAGAGGTAAAATAATACAGTATTTGTTCTTTTCTGTTGCCTTATTTACTGGGATGTTTTGTAACATTCATGTTACAAAATATATTGAAACTTCAATCCTTTCTGGTTCAATAATACTTCATTCCAAGTTAGTATGCCATAATGTTTTCTATTTACCTGTTCATGAATGCCTCCCTCACTTCTACGTCTTGGCTGTTATGAATAACACTGCTGCTGCTTTCTAATTTTGTTTTCTTTCAAGACCTCTTTCTCCTGTTGGCACGCTGTGTAACTGACTGCCTTCTTTGTTGGAAGTTTTTAGAACTTTTCATTCTGGATGTTGCATTTTTGCTAGTTTTTATTTTATTATTCATACATCATTACAGTCTCTGTGGGGAGTTGCTACTTGTATGTCTTGATTCATTTTCCTTTTCCTTTCCTCCATCTCCTTTGCCCCTCCTTTTGTGCAAAAGATCTATCCCACTTTTTATTTTTTTGTATTTTAGTGAGAGTCTGCAGGGTCAGACTTGTAGTGATCCACCTGTTCAGTCTCCCAAGAGCTGGTTTACAGGTGCATGCCACCACGCCCAGTCTCTCACTTTTTAAATAACTTTCATTTTGCTTTTAAAGAATATTTTGAGGGCCCGGCAGGATGGCTCAGTGGTCTAAAGTGCCTGCTTAGGAAAGCTTGGGCAGCTGTAGGGACCATGGTTCAATCCCCAGCACCACATGCTGCGCCAGCCCTGCACTCAGGGCAGGCTGAGCGGCCATAAAAATAATAAAAGTTCTGAAACAAGAAAAAACAATAAAAATTTGGGGCTGGGGAGATAGCTCCGAGGCACAAGTGCCTGTCTGGCAAGTGCAAGGTTGTGAGTTTGAACCCCGGTCCCACCAAAAAAAAAAAAAAAAAAAAAAAAAAGAATATTTTGAGTTTCTCATATAAAAGAAATTATATAATACTTAAGGTCATGTATCTAATTTATTTCATTTTACCATTATGGTTTAAAGTGCACACATTTCCTCTGGATGATTTAAGTTTATCCTACATTATGGAAGAGTAATACTCTACAGCATATATACTTCATCAATTCATGTGTTAGTAAGACATATAGGTTACTTCCAAGAGTTAGCTATCAAGAAATGTGCTGTCATAAACACAGGTATGTATGTATCACTGAAACATGCTATTTTTAACTGAGGAAGGCATGTAGAATGGGTCACATGCAATTTCCATTTTCAGTTTGGATATTAAAATTTGATTGATGTTCAGTTATTTTTCCCTTTGCTAAATTATCTTTTCACTTCCTTTTGTGCACAGAAGTTTTAAAATTTAAATGAAGTTTGGTATATTTTATTCCTCAAAATTAGTATCTAAATTTGTTCTTCAATACTGCTTTCTCCTGTTAGTACACTGTAACTGGCTGCCTTTTTTGTTGGAAGTTTTTAGAACTTCTTTTCATTCTTGATCTTACATTTTTTTGTTGCTGCCATATTTTGCAACATGCCAAAGAACTTATTCTCTAAACCCAAAGTCACAAAGAACTACCTGGGGGCAAGAGATATAGTTCAGCATTACAAGTGCTTGCCTGGCAAACACAAGATTTTGAGTTTGATTACCAGTAACAAAGCAACAGGAACAAAACCTCAAATCACTACCTGTATATTTTCTTCTAAACTTTTATGACTTTAGTTTTTAGAGTGAAATAGTTTTACTTTTTTAAGAGTCTTTCTGAATACATTTTTATTGGTGGGTTGGGTGGCCTCTCATATTACACAAGCTGGTCTCATACACCTAGGACTCAAGTGACCTCCCTGGCTCATTCTCTAAGCACCTGGAATGACAGATGCATGACAGTATACCTAGCACTGTTTGAGTTAACTTTTGTATGGGTTCTGACTTCATTCTTATGGCTATGAAAATTGTTTGTCCAGCACTATTTGTGAAGAATAATTGTCTCTTCTCACTAAAGAGAACTGGTATTCTTGTCAAAAATTAACTGGTCCTAAAAACACAGGTTTACTTCTCATCTCAAATAATATTCTATTATTATATATGTCTATGCTTATACAAGCAAACATCTGCTTTGACTACTGCAGCATTGTAGTAAGTTCTAAAATTAGATGGGCTGGTGAGATAGCTCAACAGTCTAAAGTGCCTGCTTAGGCAACTTACGCAATCACAGGGACTGTGGTTTGATCCCCAGCACCATATACTGCACCAGGCCCATCCACAGGGCAGGCTAAGCTGGCTACAACATTAAAAAAAAAAGTTATATTTACAGTTGTTTTCTGTTTTTTCAATATTGTTTTATAGGGGCCCGGCGGGATGTCTCAGTGGTCTAAAGCGCCTGCTTGGGAAAGCTTGGGTGGCTTTAGGGACCGCGGTTTGATCCCTGGCACCACATGCTGCACCAGCCCTGCCCTCGGGGCGGGCTGAGCTGGCCATAAAAATGAGTGAATAAACAAATAAAGGTTCTGAAACAAGAAAAAAATAAATTTTTCTTTTAAAAATATTGTTTTATATATTCATAGATCTTTAAAAGTCCATATGAATTTAAAGGAAAGTTATATTTACAGTTGTTTTCTGCTTTTTCAATATTGTTGTATATATTCATAGATCTTTAAAATTCCACATGAATTTAAAGATTAGGTTTTCCTTTTCTGGAAGAAAATCTTTGAAATTTTAATAGGAATTAAAATGAATTTGAAAATTGCTTTTGGGACTGGTGAGAAGGCTGAGTGTTTGAAAGCGCCTGCTTAGTCAAGCTTAGGCAACTGCAGGGACCACGGTTTAATTACTGGCACCACATGCTGCGCCAGCCCCACCCCCAGGCAGGCTGAGCTGGCCATAATATAAATAAATAAATAAATAAATAAATAAATAAATAAATAAATAAATATTAAAAAAAAAGAAAATTGATTTCAGTAATACTGACATCTTAAAAATATTTTGTGTTTTGCCCAGAGAGGGTTGCCTTTCATTTCACTAGAACTTGTTTTCTACTTCTTTCCTCAAGGTATTTTATTATTTTTGATTCCACAAAAAATGAATTGCTTTATACCTTCCTTTTCAGATAGTTGATTGCTAGTGTATAGAAATACAGCTTCCTATATCTCACAATTTTGCTAAATTTATTAGTTTCACTAGCATTCCTGTGGATTATTTGGAGTTTTCTACATACAGCATCACTTTATCCACAGAAATAGCTTTATTGATTCCAATTAAGATATGTTTTTGTTTTCTTGTTCTGTTATTTGGCTAGAGCTACCAGTGCCACATTTGTGTAGCAGTGGTGAAAACAGACATCACTGTTCTCCTCCTTATTACATAGGAAAACTTTCAGTAATTGCTATTATGAAGTCAGTTGTGAATTTTTCCTTTATAATGCTGATGAAAAATTACAGTATTTTATTAAGAAACAATTTACAAAATCATTACTACTACATCTTTGTGTTCAATGCTCTTCTTGGGTACTGAAATTATTCTATGACCATGATACTGAGAACCACAAAATATTTACATAAAAATACTATCGCATATTTTAGTAAAAGAAAAGCATGCCTTTGAGGCTGAAAGTGAAGAAACTTGAAAATTCTTTACTACATTTGCTAAAAGTTGTATTATTTTGCACGACTAATGGATCTTTATATTAGTCAACATTGAGAAATAATTACAAATGAAAGTGCATCACAACATATTAAGAGTTATCAGAGCTAAAGTGAAGACATGAAAATAGATAACATACGTATTAGATACCTTGGTGAATGCAGCTTAGAACAAGTGGTTGTTTCTGAGACACGAAGAACTGACCTTAGTTGACTTAGACATTATAATTTTTAAAATGTAAGTTTCATAATATTATCAAATGTTTTTATACTTTGAAAACTCCAATGCTTATTTTGAATAAGCTTCTTCCACTTACCTCTTTTATTTTGAATTGTTATGTTACGATTGATGCTTAAGTGACAGAATCCCAGCTTAGACATTACTTAGGCTGTAACAGGAATTCCTGTCAGATGCATGCACACAGTGACACAGAAATACACTGCTATTCACAGCCTTCAAGCTCGTGACTTTGGATGGTCCTGCTGACTTCTAATCCACTTGAAGACAGATCCTTGGACTCTTGGTCACTTACTAGCCTCTGATCTAGGTGAAGACAGATAACTGGCGCACAGTCACCCTCTGGCTTTTCCTTCAAAAGGAATGTCTTAGTTCTTGGTTTCCTATCTGCCATGCATGCAGTTTGGCTGCCTGTGCATAAGTCCTTGAGCAGTCCTCACTTAGTTCTCTTGAGACAACGCACCCCCAAGCCCTTAGTTATCACAATCCTTCAGTGTCTCATTACCTGTATTCTTCCCTCATTAGACTACCAAGTAATATCAGATTCTATACAATCACAGTAGGTCCATTCCATTAAAATAATCTGAAGTAAAACATTGGACTGCTTATCAAATGTTTAGTTATACTCTGGGGTCCAATTTGCCATGCCCTTTTTCTCTTTGCCATCATTTCTTCTCTATTTCAAATTTCTGGACTCAAAAATTCAACAGATGCACAAAGGCAGAGGCAGAGAAAATGAGCTGCTAGTTTTCAGGCAGGACACAATGGTGGGTATAATGCTAAATTACAGCAATGAAGAAAAACTTCCAGCATTTTGGTGTTTCATATTTTTCTATGTTTTCTTATGGAAACAATTTCTCTTTTTGATTCCTAGTTGCTACTCTCTTCTAAGATAATACTTGCGTATCTACATGAGTGTAAATATCACAAAACATGTTATGTATTAATTGCTTCTCCTTCTGGGAGCACTTTCTTCTCCCCAGCCTGCACTGTCTCTGAACAGGTCTGCTGCCTACTCAGTATTTGCCCTAGTCTGCTACAGTCTAATTAGCTGCTTTACTTTTTGCTTTTCTATCTCTTATTCCTTACTCAGTAATTCTAAAAACATGCAAATCATAGGCAACTTAACTCATTTAAAACCAGTCACTTCTCATCTAAACTTGTTACTGCTGCCTTCAAATCCATCAAATTTGGCCTCCACTTAGCTCTCAGTCCTCTTCTCATGTTACTCTCTGTGTTTTTCTACACTCCAGGGAGTCAAGCCTTTTTTAGCTACTGAAGCATGCCAAAGCGTTCTCACTTAGGCCTTGTTCCCTATGATGTCTACACTGGGAATCCTGCTCTTCTAGCTCTTCCCACGGCAACTCCTTTCTCACATACAGGCTTAGTTCACTGATACCCATCTGAGAAGTCTTTTTGAACAACCACAAAGTTGTCAATCACTACCTAATACAACATAGTTATGTTTCTTCCCTTGCTCCATGACCTTTACCAGTCTGAAAATGTCATTTGTTTACTTCATTGTCTCTCTCTGATGGAATCAGAGGTCAAAGAGAACAGAAACTTGAACTGCTTTGTTCACAGGTGAATCTCTAGTCCAATACTCAGCAGATTGTTAATAATTATTCATTAATTGAATTAAAACTATGACCTTGAATGAACCGCATTATAAAATTTTACTAGGTAGGTTACATGAAAATACAAAGTAAATGTCAAAAGAAGAGGGAAAATACATGTGAAATAACAGAAAAGTAGACATAGTAATTAGATTCTTTTCCTTTTATGAAGATTTAATTACCACATGTTGCATTCAATGTTATGTGATACTCATAATGCATATAATATACACAGATATATTCTATAAGAATATACCAATGGAGAGATACAACTTATATTACAGAAATGGTGATCACCTGTCCTTTTAGAAATATTGACTAAAAATGAAAGCTTCCTTACAATATTCCTCCATGTCAAACTATAAAACTTTAGTTACTGCACACATGACAATGCCCATAAGTATCAACTGCTGAGAAAAAATGCGCTTGTCAATTTTTTAACCAAATTGTTAGATTATATTAGAATTAAGGCAAAATATTAACATATCGATTATAACTAATTCTCTGTAAAAACTGAAATCTGAGGTCCAGTAAGTCCCTTCTACTAATAGGGGAAAATGCTAAGTGCTAATGTGGGATTCTTTTTACTTATTTCATTTTAAAAATTTTTCATTACTTTTAGTAAGAAATAACAATAAAATAACAATGTGATAGTTTCAAAACATGTCAGTAGTACATTTTGATATTTGATACAATGCATATTGTTATCCTATTATACAGAGCACAGGGTGTAGATGTACTAACTTTTCAAATCATTATTGGTACAATAAAATTTCTTCTCACTGAACTGAGAAAGTAATTGTATACATAATCCAATGTTCGATAATTGCAGTGGGTTATTGGTAAAACTGGCAATGTTGGAAGCCGTTGATTTAAGCCTTTTTACAGCTTAGCATTCTAATCTAGCTTTATGTTTTATGCCTTGTGGTTAAACTTTTTTCCTGGATGGTTAAGGGCAAGTTTAACCATGACTTGTATAGCAAAACATGTAACTTTTGTATCTCTCAAGGTCAGTCAAATCCCCTCAGGATTTACGTTGGAACCATGTACAGTGCTTTGTAGAACTGTTGTCAGTGTCAGCCATCTGGATGAGTCACAGCCATTGCTTGACCAGTTTGCTCTCTGTGAAAGCCTGAGAGAATGTTTTCTCTCTAGGAGACTCTCCTTTGGCAGATTATGTATCTTCAATCCCTTTCCTCTGTAGCCCCATAATCTCCTTGAACAGAAAATTTGAGAGCCCTCTGAGTTATAGGATGTTACAGCACAGGTTCTCTTATGTCCTGAGTCCTCCCTGACCTTGAAGGGCTAGGGCCAAAATATTAGCTATCGTTGTAGCCCTTTTCCTCTAATTTTTGGTCTGTAAACTTATATTCTTAACCCTTCAGAAGAAAAGCTTAGGGATACTATTACTCTACAACATAGGTACTTGAGCATGATATCACTGTCTTTCAGAGTATCAAACATCTTAGACTTAACTTGGAATTGGTATTGTCTATCAGTCATTGATATTGTAATAAACCTCTATAGAATGTGATAAAATCAGTTACACATTTTTACGCATTTAGAAATCTAAGTATATACAAAACTAGTTGGTCAATCCTATGGCATTTTCTTTTCTTTTTTTTTTTTTTTTTTGTCTTTTTGAGACAGGGTCGCATTATGCAGTTCAGGCTGGCCTTGAGCTCACTTTTGTAGCCCAGGCTGGTCTCGAACTCGCACCGATCCTCTTGCCTCAGCCTCCCAAGTGCTGGGATTACAGACATGCGCCACCACGCCCAGCACAATCCTATGGCATTTTCCTAGTCTCTTATTCTCATTTAATACCCTTTTTGTTTCTTATAAACTAACCATTTATTTGAGAGTACAATAGTAACTGAAATTACATTACAAGCAACACACATGTAAAAGACCAGAATGACAGGTATTCCAAGCATATTTTTACTGTTCCACATTGCTATCGTCAGTGAATGTGGGAATTTTTTTAAAAGGACCTTGTACACATATTATTTATTTATTCAGTGATTCTGCATTAGGCCCAGATAAACTATCATTTTACAACTGTATATAATTTAATCAATAATATCAATTACATTAATATTTTAGATATTAACATAAATAACAGTAATTATGCTAATATATTTAATAATTAATATAATTAATATTGTGAAAACACTGCTTATTATTAAATAGTAAAATGATTTTCTTGAGAGTGAAATGATTACTAGAGTTTTCTTACTGTTATGACATGAATACAGATATTCATATGTTATAATCAGATACAGTGTATTATTGCATGTAAATACAACAGAAACAAAGGATATAATCAAATTTGACATTAAGAGAGACTGAATTAGTCTATGTTCCTTACAAATTATATTTTGTTATTAAGAGTCCTTAAAGGTTGGTTCCAGGAATTTTATAGTATCAAGACTTATTTTAAAGACATTAGCATCTAAAATTATATTTTCAATCTTCACATATACATTTTGCTTTCTGTTTCTGGGGGTGAGCACCAGTGCTTAATCAAACTCAGCACCTTGTACTTAGTGCTGCTGTATCTTCGTGGCTCCTCCTTATACATATTTTTTAAATTAGAGACCAGAAATCTAAACCTGTACCTAAATCTATGTAAAACTGAAAGTCAAAGTGATTGCTTCATGTCTACATTCCAAGAATGCAGGGAAGAATGCCCATATTTGTGGGAAAATTTCAAGTTAAATGTGAGGCAAAAGAGGGACATTTTACGACAAGAAAACTGAAGTGTTAATAACACTTAAATAAAAACTTAAGTGTTAATAACAAAAAAAAAATCAGAATCATGATTTCTCATGTAATAGGGTCATATTCAAAAAAAGACCAATGGTAACAAAAATAGAGATGGAAATGGACAGACAGAAATGATTCTTGGTATACACAATTCATCTTAGTAGCACCGTGCCTCATATTAAAGTTTTGGAAACATCCTAAATTACAGTCAAGAGGATTTACTGTTCAACTATTAAAAATGAAATCATGACATTTGAAGAAAATGTATGAAATTTCACAATATAATTTTAAGTACAGTAAGTCAGACACAAATTTAAATATCCTATAGATTTACCTATGTAAGAAACTTGAAACATAAAGTTAAAAAGTAAAATAAAGGAGAGCTAGTACAACATATACAGGCAGGCCTGCTTGAGAATGGAAGGGAAGATGACAGAGGGGATAGGGCAAGAAACTCAAGGAATTCAAAATTATCAAGATATGCCGTATACATTTACCTATTCCCTAAAACAAAGGTAGCTAGGATGGAGTGCAATCATACATTAAAAAAGTAAAGGACATTATTGGCAAGGAATCAAAGTACTATTGATTCTCTTTGAGAGTTCCTTCTCAAATTCAGTAAACTTCCTTTAAACAAAGCTGTTGTACAACCAATTTAAATTTTTGTAATTATTTTAAGTAGAAGAATGTACTAACACCATTGTGTTAAAATATTTTTGAGCTACAAAACTAAAATTAATAATTTATTGCAAATAAAAGTATTCTTTTCTCATGTTTCTTATTTACATAATATAGGGAAGGAAAAACTTAAAAGGCTTACAGTTTTGCACTAAATCTTGCAAGAGAAAGTTTCAGTAAGAGCTTGGAGTTCGAATTCAAACACAAAGAATTTAAAATAATTATAATAATAACTCAGAAATGCAACTGATTAAACCCATGTATTAAACACTGGTATGATGAAAATGATCACATATAAAAGGAGCCAACTAGTTATTTATTTTCCTTCTCTGGATTTTTTTTTTTTTTTTTTTTTTTTTACAGAATCTACTTTGGAATGACATTTATTGGCTTAATTAATCATGGATATTATGTAGACTATGTCCCATTTCAGAATATGAGCCTTTCTAGATTTGCAAATTTCTGGCTAACATGTCATGGAATGTAAACCTAGGGGACTCTGGAATTATTATTTAATCCTGTGGTGCTAAACATGCAGCTCTTCATTCACAACCAGTCACTCCAGTTATTAAAGCCAATTTTTAAAATTTTATTAATTTTTTTTTCTTGTTTCAGAACCTTTGTTTGTTTATTCACTCATTTTCATGGCCGGCTCAGCCCGCCCCAAGGGCAGGGCTGGCACAGCATGTGGCGCCTGGATCGAACCATGGTTCCTGAAGCCGCCCAAGCTTCCCCAAGCAGGTGCTTTAGACCACTGAGCTCTCCCACCGGGCCCTTAAAGACAAATTTTAAACAAGATTTTAAAGCCATTTTATACTATATTTTATTTAAGTACATTATATCGATATTAGGTATTTTTAACTTGTTAAAACTATTTTGAAGAGAAAATAAATATTTAAAATATGTGATTTATGAAAACAGTATTTTCTTAGGGTTATATATACAATTAAAGATGACCTTTTTTGTATTTTAGGGAAGGGACTACAGGGTCAGGGTCTCACTAGTAGATCTGACTCATAGTTATGCCCCTGTTTATAGCCTCCCAAGAGCTGGGATGACAGGCCCACGCCACAATGCTCAGTCTCAATTGCCTCCTCTGTGCGCCCTAGGGGCATAGCAGGCTCAGGGATTGAACCCCTGTCCCTTGTACCTGCTTGTAGGCACTTCAATCCTCTAAGCTATTTGGCCAGCCCTTAAAGGTGACATGTTTATGGAAAAATAAAACAAAAGAATTACATAATTCTACTAAGATTACAAGGTCTGCTAACTCTTTTAAAAATCCACAATGCTGAAAAGTTTAAACACTGTAAGTAAAAAAAAGAATTAAGAGGTGCTATGCTATGTAAAGGTAGCAATACTCCAACACAGGTGAATTATCATTTACTACAAAACTGTACAATATGAAAAAGAAAAATTAAAAAAATAGCTTTATAACTTAAATACTTTGAGAACTACCACTCGCTAGGGAACTCTGAACAATAAAAGTGCTCTATTTTCATTTCACTGTACTTGACTTCTACATAACCTGGCAAATGCTACTTTTGTGCAACATTCTCAGTATGTTATTTCAGAAGCAAATGAAAACTATATACAAAATGCTATGTTAATGTTCTTCATAACTGTTTTTTCCTCAAATTAAGGATAAATCAAGGGTCATAAATCATTTATTTCTTGATGTGCTTAGTTTCATCTAGATTCCCATTGATGTGGAAATCCACTTTTTAACACAGGTTCTCTCACATTTAATTAATGTAAACTGCTTACTGATATCCAAAATAATGCAAAGGCTAAAAGTAAACATAAGCACACTTGAAGCAGAGTTAAATGCTAGATTGACTTTTAATATCTTTCCTTAGTGCATGCAATGTTAAAAGCCTTCAAGGCAAGTATCACCCACAAAAACTGACCCAGATGCATCAATATTCACTTCACTTACTCTCTCTCGTACATACATATATGAGGTATACTCAAAATATATGAGACTAAATTGAAATTATTACGGTAAGAGGTACAATGCTGTTAATCCCCTTAAAATAGTCCTATTTGTTTGAACTATATCTATCCTATCATTCCAGTCATTTTGTGAAGCAGTTCTGGCAACCTTCTTTTCATGAGTCCTTTTAGTTGTACCATTGTGGCTGCCTGGGTAGCCTGACTCAATTCAAAATGTTTACCTGTGACTGTCATTTTGCTGTTGGGAACATCCACAAGTTACATGGTGCTAAAAGGAAGATGCAGACTTTGCAATGTTCCCATGAATCTGTCTTCCTTGGATGACACATTGCAGCAGTATTTTCTATATTCTGATCATAACTCACGAAGATACGCATAAAAATTGGCCTTCAAAACCCCTTCAAGAAGTGTGAAAAGAGATGGGATATGTAGTCATGCTCAAGGCAAATGGGGATAGTCCTTTGAGAGGGAGTAATAGTGCTGTGTCTTTTACTGGAGTATTTTTAAAACTTTAAACATTTACTATATATTTTCATCACACAAAAAACATATGCACACATATACTATTAATATGATCTCTGCAAAACAAGAATAGAAAAGGTAAAGAGGGAAGGACAGAGGGGAGATTTACTTAAGAATTGTATGCAAACATATCTAAATTCACTTATTAAAAAAAACAAACAGGACTCAAATAGACCATACTGCTCTCATTAGCAAATAATTAGAAAAGTATAGACATGTAGAGAAAAATACATAAAAAATCACTAAAGCTTAAAGTTGGCATGCTCCTCCTGTAAACTAATTTAGGAAAAGCATCAAAGTATTTTGAGTCAATAATTCATTAAGAACATTTAAAATGTGTAACAAAATAATTAGGAAAGTTTATGTGTGAAACATAAGAGTTAGTCATGTCAGCACCATCAAACAGCAATTAACATTGGACTAACCCTAACATTCAACAATAGTAAGTTGAAGGATGATTTACTATGATAAAATAAATTTATGATATAGATTGTTAGTGGTGTCAAAAGAGATTAACAATTAACTTAAAAATCAGGTAACAGAACAGCATATTAACTAATGAAATATATTTAGATAAATGTGTAAGTTGCCCATGACATTAAGTGAATGTTAAGTAACTAGCCTCACAGTCTGCAACAGAGCCTAAGAACATAATAAAAATATTTAAGCCAGGTGTGGTGGCACATGCCTGTAATCCCAGCACTCTGGAGGCTGAGACAGGAGCACAATTGTGAGTTCAAGACCATCCTGGAATATAGAGAGCTCAAGGCTATCCTGAACTGCATAGTGAGACTCTGTCTCAAAAGACAATGACAAACATATATATAAGTTAGGATAGATATACACCTGCTTTGTCTTAGTTCATTGAGAATAAAAGTTTGCACTAATATTGTTTAGACAAGACATCAGGTCTGCATTTTGTTCTCTTAATAACTACTATGAAGACAACAATATGCATGGTATTAATTATTGTAACCATCCTAATTTATTTTGAAACTGTTTCATTGCTATTTTATTTTTTCTCATTAAAATGAATAAAAATTAAATTTAAAAAACAATATGCATGGTATTAATTATTGTAACCATCCTAACTTATTTTGAAACTGTTTCATTGCTATTTTATTTTTTCTCATTAAAATGAATAAAAATTAAATTTAAAAATTTAACAAGGAGGATCTCTTGTATTCACAATTATATACTGTATAGAATGCTGGGGCAACTGAATGCTTATATGGAAGAAAAGTACAATTGGACCCGTATTTCTCATCAGTTTCAAAAAGGACTACTAACTTAAATGTGAAACCAGAGAGTATGACATGACTAAAAGAAAACAGCCTACAAACTTATGAACAATACAATGACCAAAGAATTTTTAAATGAGATCCTAAAAGCATAAAATAAAAGCACAACTGGAATGCATTCATATTCTGCTGAGCAAGGGAAACAATCAATGGAGTGAAGACATTACCTACAGAATGAAAGTATTTATAAATATTTAATTACAGGACAAAGGGTTAATATTCAGAATAAGGAACTCCAAAAATTCAGTAGTAAAGCAACATTTCTGATTAAAAATAGGCAAGAGAACTAAATGTATTTCCTCAGATATTATACAAAAGGCAAACAAGAACACACACACAAAAAAACATGCTCACGATGATTGATCGGGAAATGCAAATCCAAACCACAAGCAGATGCTACCTCTCAAAAAGGAATGGTCGTTACCTAAAATACAAAAGATAGCAAGTGCAGCTAATGGATGTAGAGCAAAGGTAATCCCCACATACCACCCATAAGAATGCCATTTATTGCAAGTATTACAGAACTTTTCAAAAATTAAACTAGAATTGATGTAAGATCCGTCTAGTTCATATCCTATGAAAATGAAATCAGTCTGTTGAGACATTTGTACTTCCCTGTTTTTTTGCAGCACTATTCACAATAGTCAAGGTCCATTCATTGATGAATGGATAATGAAATGTAGAGAGCCTTGGGCTGTGGTGTGTATTATAATCCTAGCACTCAGGAGGTTGAGACAGAAAGCTGCTGTTGAATTTAGGGCCAGCCTGGTGATAATATAGCAAGCCCCTATCTCAGAATCCCCCAAGTAACATATCCATTACTATCTATCTATCATGGAATACTACTCAGTCAAAAAAAATTCTTTTTCACATTGATAGAACTGGAGATGGTAAGGAACACAAGCCAAGTACACAAAAGAAATATGGTCTCATCCATATGTGAAATCTACAGAAGCTGGTCTGACAGAAGGTAAGGTGAGAACGGTCATAATCAGAGACTGGGGAGAAGGCAATAAGACAACTGGTACAAATTGATCAACAGCACATATCAGACAGGAACAAGAATTACTCTTGCATAGTAGGGTGAATGTAGATAACCAATTAGGTACTGCACATTTCAAAGAACTGGAAGAATATTCAAAGTATTCACAAGATATATGTTTAAAACGATTAAAATATTACATGATACACATATATATCAAAAAACCTCAGGTACCCTTTATTTGGTGCAACTTTTATTATATTTTTATGTATCTGTATTTTATGGACATATTTATACACACGTTTGTATACCTCAGTTAACAATTTCTACTTTTATTGATCTCCTGCTTAATAAAGAAAGGGAGATGTAGCTGAAGATGCAGGAGACACTGCACATCTGATCCCTTCTTGCTCCTAAGTAGTGATCATATTAGATCAGAAATTGTAATTTTCTTAAATGAAAACAGCCATTATCCTGAATCAGACACTTGACATATGCATCTCCCCTTTATCCTAGTAATATAGTACATTTTTGTAAAATTTACTTATGCTATTCATCAATTATTCTATTCTTGTTTCCCTTAAAGGTTATTACTTTGCATGGCTTTTTATAGCTATTCTCAATGCTTTAAACTGTGCCTAATACACAATGTGTCCAAAAAATAATCACTGACTAGCAATGGCAAGGAATAGAAAATATAAAATTAAAACCAAAAACCTAAACTCACAGAAAGCAGTGGTGAATACAAGTTCTTAGGATAAACCTAAATGAGGCACTTGCCAGAGCAAGAACCGGTGCACTTCTTTGAAACATGTAGAGAAAGGGCAGAAAGCACATCTCTCAGATCCCAGGTAGTGGCAGTGATGACACAAACCAGTTCAAATAACAAGGATTGCAAAGCTACAACAATTAGATAAAACAGATGAGCACAGGCATTATGAACATGGATTTATAGGAAACCACATCAAGATCAGCTAACAGAAAAATACAAGCACAAATTTAAGACATCACGATGTATCTCAGTAAATCAATGCATGAATGTTGACCAATGTTTACACAGACAGCCCTCCATATCCACAGGTTGTGCAACCATAGTTCCAACCAGCTACAGAAGGATAATATCTGGGACTGTATGAAGTGCATACAAATAGAAGAAAAATATGAAATAGTTTATTATACACCAAAATGTTAAAAGTAATGGTCTCTAAATTAAGCCAGTATGATTTGGCTTAACTTTTTATTTTTCTTAATCTGAATTTAAAATATTTCCTATAAATCATGTCAGTCGCAACATATATTAATAAATGAAAGAACAAGAGTGGATATATCTATATATCTATCTATATATTTGTGTTTGGTACAGGGTCTCACTACACAGCTTGGACTCATAGTGATCATCCTGTTACAGCCTTCCCAGCACTGGGATTACAGGCATGGGCAACATTCTCAGCACCAGTGGCCAGCTGAGAGCACTTGGGAGCAGGCTGGTGCCACATGTGGTGCTGGGGAACAAACCCTGGTCCGTGTGCTTGCCTAAGCAGGTGCATAGTCCACTGAGCTATCTTGCCAGCTCAACAGTGGAAATAATTTATCCCATTTTGCCATTAACAGCTCACTTAAAAAAACAGAACAAAATGTAACTAGGAAAAAATAATCGCACTTTCCTTATGTGATTTGTAGTAAAATATTTAAATATCAAAACTTATTCAGTTAAATGTATAATATTTAAAAATTGCTTATACATAAAAATTATTAGTAATCTAAAACAGTGATTTGAGTGATATCAAGAAAATATAAATAGCATTATAAGAAAAAATTTATTAAAGTAGGTAGGTCACTATCACAATTCCTTAGGTATTCCTTTCTTTTTTTTTTTTTTTTTTTTTTTTTTTTTTTTTGGTGGGACCAGGGTTCGAACTCACGACCTTGCACTTGCCCAGCAGGCACTTGTGCCTCGGAGCTATCTCCCCAGCCCTTCCTTTCTAATAAATAGAACATAATTTATCTTCCCCCTCCCCCCCACAGTACTGGGGATTGACCTCAGGACCTTGTGCTTGCCCGGCAAGCATTTATTCTACTGAGCTATTTCCCTGGCTCAATTTATTATTTCTTAAAAATCAATTTCATTTTTTGAAATTTTGCTCTCAGGCAATACTAATTAACTACGCCGAATAAATCCTACTCACTAATGTTTTCAGGTTAAGAATTTATGGAAATTTTTAATTAAGTAAGGCAATCTTCCAGTGCATATAATTTTTCCAGCAGACCTTGGAAGAATAATTGAGATTTGAGGTTTAAAAACAGAAGTAAGTTCAAGGTAAATTTGAAGAATTCAGAAATTTGAAAAACTACTCATAGGTAAGCAAAGTAAAGCAGCATTACTAATGTACAATTACCGTCCTGTTGAACTGTCACTATATTCCTTACTACACAAGAAAATCTTGACCAGTGCTAACCAAAACCTAAATGAACCTCACCAGACAGAAATAGAAATGGCCAATAGAAATAGTGCAAAACAAATACCTCATAATATCAAATACTATGTAACACAATCTGAATTTGGAATAATGCTTTTATACTGCTTAGTAGTTGACTGAATTTTCCTAAATTTAATGCTTGTGTTTAAATGGAAACAAGCTGTCTTCACAATGCCTGCACTGAACAGTATGCTGGTTGCTGCATGCTAAAATAGTGTCAGAAATATAAAAATTCTTCAAGTATTGATTTCCCATAAAGATTATATTAGATGTGAATATAAACACTTAAGCACGTAGCCCAACTCATTAACACTCAGATAAAGGGCATACCTACATTATTGGGATGATTGCAAAACAATAGTTCAATGTAGTACATTTATCCTAGTCAGTAGATTAATATGAAAATTAAGTTGTAAGTAGCACGCAACAAGATTTCTGTAAATTTTAGCCTAGTAATTAATAGATGTAAAGTGATACTTGAACCATGTTTTTTGCTGTGCAGCCTTTTGTTATAGTTAGGCTGCTAGCTTTTATATTATTATGGCAAAAGAAATCCATCTCATGATTCAAAATTTTATCAACTTTTGAGGAAGTTGTCCAAAACAAATTTTGAAAGGCAGTAAAATAACAGATGCTACAAAAACTTGACTAATTAATGTACTTCATTACACTGATTGAATTTAATCAATTCTATGCCTGGGAAACATTTAAATAGCTTTGTTTGGTTTGCTTCACACCAAAATTGCCATGCTTCTTGCTTTGTCAGATCAAATCAGTGTGCTACACACAGGATTGTGCAGCAGATGGATCTAGAGTATGTGTCCTCAAGGTTTTCTTTCTTGTGATAGCTAGTTACCTGAACACACATTATGTTAGCCACTGTAACAGAAAATCTGCATCAAAAGTGCAAGGTCTTGTGTTCAATCCCTGGTTCCAAGGGGGAAAAAAAAGAAGGTGTAATTAAAATGTGTTCCACTTTGGAGTGTTTAAAAAATCAGGCCTTTATAACATCAAAAAAATTCTGTTTACGCACTTTTTTCCCCCTGTATTTAGGACAGGGTCTACAAGGTCTCACTATGTAGATCAGACTTGCAGAGATTCACCTGTCTTCAGTTTCCCAGAAGCTGGAATTATAGGTGCGTGCCACTATGCCCAGTATCCATCACCATCCCAGTGAGCCCAAGGGAGGGCAGGAAACTTTTTTTTTTTTTCTAAACAAAAACAGAAGCAAAAACTGGCTACTCCAGACTGGATTTTGATTCTGTCCCCCTTACAGCAGTTAGGGGTACCTTTTTAGATAGGGAATATTATAGTTAGTGAAGTTAAGTAGAAATACTGTAGGCAGTCAGACGGGGATGAACCCTTGAAAATCAATGCAGAAGACAACTGTGGCTGAAGGTACATTCACTGAAGGCCATTCTTCAAGAAAAAAGATTCACCCATATACTTCCCCTATGAAAGGAAAGTAGTGACTGATATTCTAAGTAGGCATCAATCACCTCTGCGTAAATGGGCCATCCAGATAGCTCTGAGGACTAAAGCACCTAGTGAGGCAGAGCACAGAAGCCACCGTTCCAACCTTATACTAATCCTATGACTTGTCACTGGGTTAATATTATGTAAACAACTATACATGTAATCTTATTGTCTGGTTATAGCTCTATCCCATTTTCTCACCTGGAACCTGCTTCTCCTCCTGGTTTTGTCTAATAAATACCCCTGAGAAGCAGGTCCAGTGGACAATCCACTTTCTGGGCCTCTTTTTGGCCCTCCTAGACAGAAGCTTTTTTTCTAATTAATTTCTAAATTAATTCCTACATGTAAAAACAAAACAAAACCCTGCTTATTCAGAGGACTAAAGAAATTCTCCTTCTTTGGTGTAAGAATAGTTAAATCAAATATAGAATAAAATCACGGCCATTGCTTGGCCATTTTGCTTTCTGTGAAAACCTGAGAGAATGTTTTTCTCTGGGTGACACTCCTTAGACGCACTGCAGTTCATTCATCCCTTTCCTCTGAGGTCCCATAATCTCCTTGACCAGGAAATTTGGGACACCTCTGAGTTATAGGATATTACAGCACAGGTTCTCTTATATCCTGGGTCTTTATTGACCTTGAAGGGCTAGGGCCAAAATATTGGCTATCCTTATAGCCCTTCTT
>PVJA010003154.1:0-98100 GCA_004027025.1 Myocastor coypus
CTTGGTTCCCCTTCAGAAATTCCCAGCTACATATCAGCGCTCGGTCTGCTGTCTGCTATGAAGCCCTGTGGGTCTGGTCTGTAGGTGGAGATGGAGCTCTCAATTGAGAAGTCCTGGTAGGCTCGTGGACCAGATGAGTTGCCAGATGAGATTTGTGATGGGTTCGGTACTGGAGCTAGGGCAGGAGGGGTTGAAAAAAAAAAAAAAAAAAACAAGTGGGGAGGCGGGTCAAGGGTCCTTGCCTGGTGGGCGTGTGGGCCTGGTGGGCTCGGGACCGGGACAGGAAGTGAGGCGTGGCATCACAAAAGAGGGGCAGAGGGGACGAGGGTCATTACCCGGTGGGTGCGCGGGCCTGGTGGGCGAGTACTATAATTTTCATTGTACAGATCTTTTATTTCCTTTGTTAGTTTGATTCCTAAGTATTTCATTTTTTGGATGCTATTGTGAAGGATATTGTTTCTCTAATTTCTCTGTGAGTTTAGGAATGCTATCGAATTTTGGGCGTTGACTTTGTATTCTACTATGTTACTGAACTTATTAATTCTAGGAGATATTTGGTTGAGTTTTTTGGGCCTTCCAAGTAGTGTATCATGCCATCTGTGAATAATGATAGTTCGACTTCTTCTAGGCTTGATCTATGCTTATTCCTCTTTTCTCTCCTTGCCTAATAGCTCTAGGTAATGACTCAAAAACTGTATTAAATAGCGGTGGTGCTAGAGGTCATCTTTATTTTGTACCTGATTTGAGACTAAAAGCTTTCAAGTTTGCTCCTTTTAGAATTATGTTGGCTGTTATTTTGTAATAGTGGCTTTTATGTGATTGAGGTAGAGGCCATTTACTCAAGTTTTCTATAGGGCTTTGATCATGAATGAGTGTTTGATTTTTGTCTAAAGCTTTTACTGTATCCATTGAGATGATCTTGTGGTTTTTGGCTCTGTTGATGTAGTGTATTATCTTTATAGATTTGTGCATGTTTAACCAACCTTGCATCTCTTGGATGAATCCTACCTGGTTGTTGTATTTAATCTTCTTGATGATACACTGAATTCTATTTGTTAGTAAATTACTAGCAAATAGAGGATTTTTTGCATCAGTGTTCATGAGGGTGATTGGTCTGCATTTCTCTTTTTTCAATGACTCTTTCCCCAGTTTTGGTATCAGTATAATACGTGCCTCCAGGAATGATTTTGGAAGTATTTCTTCCTTTTCAATTTCATTGAAAAGTTTGAGGAGTATTGAGATTAAATATTCTCTGAGTTTCTTGTATAATTCAGCTGTGCATCCTTCAGGACCTTGGCTTTTGTTTGTTGCTGAGATTTTCATTACATTGTCAATTTCATTGGCTGATATTAGATTATTCAGAGTTTTTACGTCTTCTTTATTCAATTTTTGTAATTTGAACCAGATTACCAAATTTGTACCACATAACTAGGTATCTGTCCATTTCTTCTTTGTCCTTGACTCTGTGGTAATAAAGATTTTCAAAATAGCTATTGATGCTCTTCTGAATTTCCACAGGATCTGTAGTAATTTCAGCCTTTCCATTCCTTATCATGTGGATTCGAGTTTTTTTTCTTTTCTCTTTTTGATAAGGTTGTCTAGGATTTATCACTTTGTTTAATCTTTAAAAGAACCAGATTTTTGATTTGTTAAGTTTTTCTATTATTTTTTTTTGTCTCAGTTGCACTAATTTCTGCTTTAATCTTTATAATTTCTTCTTTACTTTGAGCTTGGTTTGCTCTTCTTTTTCTATAAGCTTAAGGTGCAGAAGTAGGGTATTTATTTGTTCTTGTTTTGTTTTCCTAATGTGTGACTTCACTGCTGTAAATTTTCTTCTGAGAACTGCTTTCATCACATACCACAAGTTCTGGTAAGGTGTGTTTGAATTTTCATTTGATTGTAGATGTTGTTTAATTTCTTGTTTCAGTTCACCTGTAACTCAATGACTGGTGAGGAGGGTGTTATTTAATTTGCATATGTTTATTGGGTTTTTGGTGGTTTCTTTTAGCACTAATTTCCACTTTCATTCCACTGTAGTTACATAATATGCATGGGATAATTTCTGTTTTCTTTCATACATAAGCATGATCTATGGACTAGTGCATAGCCTGTTTTTACAGAACATTCCATGTACAGCTGAGAAGAATGTATACTTAGATGTTGTTAGGTGGAACACTCTGTATATGTCCACTAAGTTCAGTTGTTCAAAGGTTTGGTTCAGTTCTGCTAAGTCTTTGTTAATTTTTTGTCTACTTGTCCTATCTTTTTTAGATAAGGGGATGTAAAATTCTTTAAGATTGTGATATTGTTTATTAGGCTTTTCCTGTCCATTAAAATTTGTCTTTTATAGTTGTGTGCTCCCATATTTGGTGCATACATATTTATGCTTGTTTATGACTTCCTCTAGAATTATTCCCCTAACCAGCATGTCATGGTCTTTATTTTATTTTGTCATTCTTAGTTTGAAGTTCAGATTGTCTTGAACACAATAGTTACTCTTGTTTTTCTCTGAGGTCCTGAAACATGTAGCATTGTTTTCCATCTTTTGACTTTCAGCCTATGAATTTCTTTATAGGTTGAATATGTTTCTTATATGCAGTATATTGTTGGATTTTGTTTCTCAATCCATTCTGCCAATCTATTTCTTTTAATTGGTAAATTGAGACCATTTACATTGGTGACTATAATTGATATGTATTGGCTTATATATATCATATTATTTTCCTGTTGTTATTTACCTATGTTTCTCCTGTGATTAATTGTTTGCCTTATTTTGTGGGGTTTTTCAATTGTCATTCTTGGAAAATGGTTGGTTTGATCCCTTTTTAGAATATCTTTTAGTACTCTGTGTAAGGTTGGCTAGGTCACCATGAATTTCTTTAGTTGTTCTTTGTCATGGAAGTATTTTACTTCTTCATTAAATTTGAAAGAGAGTTTTGCTGAGTATGTCAGTCTGGATTGGCATTTCATTGCTTGTAGGACTTGAAATACTTCATTTCATGCTCTTTTCGACTGGTTTGTTTGTGATGAGAAATGTAATGTTATTCTGATAGATTTTCCTTTAAATGTGATCTATTTTTTTACTCTAGTGGCTTTTAGTATGTCATTCTTGTGCTGAATTTCTGGAGTCTTGATTACAATATGTCTTGGTGTCCTTTTAATTGAGTTGATATTATTTAGAGTTCTACCCGACTCAGTTACTTGAATATTAGATTGTTTCCCCATTTTTGAGAAGTTTCCTGCTTTTACTTCTGCTCATATTCTTTTTATTTCTTTTGTGTTGGCTCTTTCTTTCTCAGTGATGCCTATTAGTCTTACACTTTTCCTCTTTGCATCATCTTCCAGCTTTTGAATTATTATTTCCTGGGTCTTTGTTGTTTTTAAGAGATTTTTCCTTTCCTTGTCACTAACTGCAATGCTGTCTTCAAGGTCTGAAAGCCTATTTTCACTTTCCTTCAAATGGCTTTGCCAGCTTTTATTGGAGTCTTTTTCAGAAACGCTTAGTAATTCTTTCATTATAGCTATTATTTCTCGTTTCAAACGTGGGAGATTATTTCTGTTCTAATTTCCTCTATACACTTCTGCAGTTATTTATTTCAGTAATTACAATTTCAGAGATTTCAGGTGTGTGACTCCCAATTTCTTCTATTCTGATGCCTTCTACATTTGTTCTGAGTGGGCTTGGGGCCTGAGATTGCATTTTACTTCTTCTTTTTTTTGTCATTTTTTATTTCAGAGAGAACTTTTTATTTTGATTTCTATGATTTTTTAATGAAAGTTTGATAATAGGTAGCTGTAACACTGCAATAAGAACCTCTCTGTATAGTGTCTGTTCTTTAGGTATCTTTCCTATGTAAGAGATTCTTGATTTTTGTGTGTGTCCCAAGGTTTTCCCTTCTCTGTTGCTTGAGAGTGAGATATTGGCTTCTGTTTGGTACTTTTCTCCATCCTTTGGTATAGGGCTTTAGTGAGGCTATTACTGAAACACTTCCTGATATTATTACCTAAGTAAGAACATGTGGTCAAGGCAGAAATGGTATCCTATTTACAATAGTACAATTAGCAATACTAATAACAGCCATTGAAATTTAGAGATTGACAAACTTTTGTAACTAATGAGTTTTACTTTAGGCCTTAGGAGCAAACATTATAGCTATTTAAGAAAACACGTCTTAAGGGCCAGCCAAGTAGCCCAGCATATTAAAGCACCTGGAAGCAGATGTATAACCCTTGGCCTGCTGTGCCATCCCAGGGGTGTGCTGAGATGGCAATTGAGATTGGGCATGGTGGTATAACGTGTAATCCCAGCTCTTGGGAGGCTGTAAACAAGTGGATCACTATGAGTCCAATGTTATAGTGAGACCCTGAATATGCTGTAGACCCTCCCTCACATAAAAAAAAATAATAATAAATAAATAAATAAATAAAAAATAAAAAAAAAAGAAAGAAAACATGTCCTGAATTGGGAATTGGTATTCAAATTATTTCTATGACTTAAATTCCCCTGAGTTCTGTCTGGGCATCTCCTTTTCATGTACGTGAAGTCTTCCAGGCAGACTAATTCACCCAAGTTACCTCCTGTAACCTCCAGGCCATGAGCATCCTTCCATGGGGCTGAGTCTCAGTCTGGGCCCTACTGGGCCTAGCAGTTTGCCTCAGCTAACCAGATTTAGTTCTCCCAAATTCAAAGTCAACTGACTTGGGTCTCCTTCTTACTGCACCCAATCGAAGTGGACCAGCTGCACCCTGCTGGCTCATTTATTTTAAAGGGTATAAAAATAGTAGATTAGATATTAAAAATGATACACCTTAAAAAACAGTAACAAGATGAAAGGTATTCAATAGTGGTTGTTTTACTGTGCATAGCTGGTTTCAGTGTAGTCACTCAGTTTGCAGATACTAGCATATGAAATTGATCAAAGTAAATTTTTTTAAGCATTAATTGCTATCTTTAGAAAACTGATTGAACTTAATAGTACATTCACCGTAGCTATCCTGTGTGTATGCTTACATGATGGAAGAGTGCATTCTTGTCCCTAGCTCTTCCTTTTGCTCTCTGATTCCTGACTGCCACAAGTTGAACAGTTTTCTTTAGCTATGCTTCATGCATTGGCACCAGCCAACTGTGAACTAAACCCTCTAAAAACTGTGAGCCAGAATAAACTTCTTTATGGGGTGGCTTTCTGTCAGTGATGGTTAAAGTCATACACTATGAAATTTCTGAAAATAACTCTGAGTGTGTGTGACACACTTAGCTCCTTTTTCCTTGTGATGACACTCTCTTTCCTTGTATGTCACATATTATGGTTAGTATCATGGTGCTGAATGCTTTCGATGGAGTAGCTCAGTTGATTGTCACCAATGCCACGATGGGGAAGGTATTCTCATTAGTGCTATCTTAAAAACAATGATAATAAGGCTGAGATGTTAAGTCACTTTAGCAGTCACAGATAGTTACATTTGGCACCAGCAGTGTGAAACTCAATACCTATTACTTCTTCTTGTCTACAATCTTTAAAATTTTGATTCATTTAAATGAGAAAAAAGATAAAATACTAATGAAGCAGATTCAAAACAAGTTAGTAGGATGGTTATAATAATACAATGCATATTGTTGTCTTCATAGTAGTTATTCAGAAGAAAAGATGCAGACCTGGTATCTTGTCTGAACAATATGAGTAGAAACTTTAATTCTCAATGAATTAAGACAAAATAGCTGTATATATATCCTAATTCATATATATATATATATATATATATATATATATATATATATAGTTTTCTTTCTTTTTAAAGTTTCTAATACTAGGAGAAAATATTATAACATGTCTTATAATTAGATTGTAAGTCAAAGATACAGCATGAATCATAAAACAAAAATTATAACTATACAATATTCAGAAAATTACTTAAATATTAATTAACTAAACTCATCTAGGTGGGTGTGGCATGGGTCTGGCTGCTGTACCACACTTCTTCCTGCTGGATCTCTTGGAGGTGAACCTGCTGTGCCACTCTCGAAAGATGTTGTGCTCCTGGATCGGGTGGGTGGGTGTTGGCCCCAACCTGTCCGCAGGGAGTTCTGATGCTGGGCTCCATACCAGGTGTGTCTGATGAACAAAGTTCTACTCACATGGTAGACTTGGTTGCTGGGTCGAATGAGTTTCCAGTGGGCCCCAATATCCCTTACTTCCTACTTTCACTCATCTTTTCTCATAAACTATGACTCCTACAGATTCCCAAGGCAGAGAATAGAATCTTGGGCTAAGCCACCAAGTGGAATATGCAACCCAAACTTCATATGCATGCTCTCAGCCTATGCCCAAGGTCAATAGGAACTGTAAAAAGAAGTCAAAGAAAGATTGTGTTATTAACCAATATATTTAAATCAATTCCTCATATTAGCCTTATTCCTCTATAGTGTTTAGGGCACAGTCAGCCCTGATGTTGCAGTTGATTAATACTATAAAATTTTAATCCTTCTTCGCAAAACAAGACATAGAGAGACATGCAGCTTCCATGATTACTATGGCAGAAGAGTGTGATAATGTGAGCTTCCTCCAAAATCTTTTGCCAAAAGTCACTTATCTCTGAACTTTGACACTAGTTTGACCACGTTTCATTGGCAAAAAATGGTCACATGGCCTACCTCTGCTGCAAGGGACAGTGGGAAACACAGAATGATGCAGGGATTCTGGTCCAGGCTCCCTCAGAGTCCTTTGGCTCAGTCATGATCTGGCTCACCTCCTACCCTCACCTTAGCTAACATTTAGTTCTCTGTAGTATGTGAAAACTGACTGATGAAGTAGTTGGGTCTAGATGACCTTCAAAAAAGTTGAGTGACACATGAGGATGTGAGGGTGATTGGTTAAGATTACTAGCTCAGGAGGGCAGCTCGGTCAGAACACTTCTACCTGTTGGTGCAATAACTTCACTTTGAAGAATTTATCAATGGGAAATAATCCCAGTGAAAACAAATTAAGCATATATAAGGATGTTTAGGAAAGGATTATTTTTAATAATGAGCTCTTGCAAATAATTTACATATCCAAATGGAGAACAAAATGATAATTATATCATAGCCATATGACAATATTATATAATTACTGAAAAATAGTGCTTCAGATCCTTCGTATGACTTGGGCAATGATTTCCTGAGCTCTGTAATTTATATGTTGAGTAGAAATCACACATACTAATGACATAAGATTATGTGGAAACAGAATTCAAGTGTTTATAATAATATATGGAACTCAGAAAGATGGTGATGTTATGCTCAAGTACCTATGTTGTATAGTGATTCTATCACTAAGCTTTTCTTCTGGAGGGTTAAGAGTATAAGTTTATAGACCAAAAATTAGAGTAAAATAAGGGCTACAAGGATAACCAAAATTTTGGCCATAACCCTTCAAGATCAGTGAGGACTCAGGACATAAGAGAACCTGCACTATAACTTCGTATAACTCAGTGGTTTCCCAAATTTTCTGTTCAAGGAGTTTATGGGGATACAGAGGAAAGTGTGCCAAAAGAGAGTCACCTAGAGAGAAAATGTTCTCTCAGGCTTTCACAGAGAGCAAAGTGGCCAAGCAATGGCCGTGACTCATCCAGATGGCTGACACTGGCAACAGTTCTACAAAGCACTGTACATGGTTCCAGAGTAAATCCTGAGGGGATTTGACTGACCTTTGGAGATACAAAAGTTACATATTTTGTTATACAGGTCTTGCTTAAACTTGTTCTTAACCAGCCAGAAGAAAATTTTAACCATAAGATATAAAACAGAAACCTAGATTAGAATGAAGAGCTTTAAAAGGCTTAAATCAACGGCTTCCAACATCCCCAGTTTTACCAATAACCCACTGCGATGATCAAACATCGGATTATGTATACAACTACTTTCTTTTAATTCAAAGAGAAGAAATTTTGTTGTACTAATAATGATTAGAGAAATATAATGTCTACACCCTGTGCTCTGTATAACTAATAGGACAACAGTATGCATTGTATCAAATATTGGGAATGTACTACTAATGTGTTTTGAAATCCTCACATTGTTATTTCTTACTAAAAGTAATACAAAAAGAAAAAAAGTTAGTTTCATGTACCAGAGACCACTCATCAAAGACAGAGCATTTTCATGGAAACAGAATGAGTCCCTTCCCCATCAAATTGTCTTCTCAGACACAAGGACTCCTGGTCATGCCCCTTGTTTTTTTGTGTTTCATTTTTTAAGGATAATAATAAATAAATAAAGTCAACTTCTTGGTGCTGTTGTAGGTACTGAGTGATATAAGGCTTAATCTTGTGTTAGAGGAGATCAATGCACAATGTTATTTTCTTATTGTTGACCCAAATTTATAAAGAAAATGAGATTCATGAACATCCAGAACATTTTTGTCTTTCTTTCTTTCTTTCTTTCTTTCTTTCTTTCTTTCTTTCTGGACCTCACTATGCAGCTCAGGCTCAGTGATCCTCCTGTTTCCAGCCTCCCCAGAACTGGGATTATAGGCATGCACTACCACTCTCTATTTCAGTGGCTGGCCATGTGGTACCAGGAATCGAACTCCACTCCTTGCACTTGCCTAAGTAGGTGCTTAGTCCACTGAGCTATCTCACCAGCCCTTAACATTTTCTGCTATAAATTACAGTTAAAATGCAGAACCATGATGTTTTGCTTTCTAGAAATGGCTTCACAAGCCTAATTTCATCAAAAGCTGTGAGAAAACAGGAGAGCTCAGACTGTGCTCCTGGGAAGGCTTCTTAGAACACATAGTAGAAGTGAAAACCAGAATACTCTCCCCATAAAAAAAGCATACATTTGAAGAATAGAAAGAAACTCTCAGTGAAACAGCAAACTTCTCTTCCAGCTAAACATCAAACAAGCTATAGTTTGATGATAATGCTAGAAATTTGAATAATCATTCATTCTAGAGTATTTTTATGTGATATACTTCTAGTACATGTTGTAAAGGTATGGGGACATGAAGACACTTGCTACTCAGGGTTAAAGGAAAACAGAGGAGAACTCAAAAGAAATAAACTTGACCCCATATTTACTATTGATTTCTGTTACATGTATTCTTTAATCACTTTTTTATTTTAAATGTTTATTGAAGATTTCATACAATTAAAGTAAACAAAAACTGATAAATACTTGAAACAAATGAGACAATGGAGTAATATTAGAACCATTACAGATTAGTAAAATAAGCTATTAGGTTGTATAAGAACTGAAAGGCAATGAATGGCCAGAAGATAGCTTAGTGGCATACAGCCTGCCTGGCAAGTGCAAGACACTGAGACAAAAAAAAAAAAAAACCCCAAAAAACAAAACAAAACAAAAAAACCTGTAAGGTAATTCAAATAAATACAATGAATGAAAATAAATTCATTGAATTCAATCAGATAATAAATACAAAAAAGGCCAATACTGAGAATTGAAGAAGTGGAAATTAAAATAGTAAAGGTAGGCTGGGGAGATATCTCAGTGGCATAAGCACCTGCCTGGCAAATGCAAGGTTTTGAGTTTGATCCACAGTATTGCAATAAAATAATGATAATGATGATAATAATAATAATAATAATATAAAAGTAGTAAAGGTAAAAATACATGGAGGGACTATGGTTGATGTTTTATTTATTTATTTATTTATTTATTTATTTATTTATTTATTATTTAAGAAGGGGTCTACAGGGTGTTCAGGGTCTCACTACTAGATCAAACTTGTAGTGATCCTCCTGTTTACAGCCTTCCAAGAGGTGAGATTACAAGTGTATGCCACCAGGCTCAGTCCCAGATGCCATCTCAGAGTGCTCTGGGGGCTGGACTGCCACAGCAGGCCTGAGGGTCAAATCCTGAGCCCCATGCATCTGCTTGCAGGCACTTTAATCCACTGAGCTATTTGGCTGGCCTTTTTATTTTATTTCTTTATATTTCCCCCTACCTTCTATGTTTTCTCAATAAACACATACTGATTTAAAATTTTAAGAATCAGCAAATTGGAAATTATATATATCTTGGAGTTGCATAAACTTCCTTAACTGAGTAAACCATTCCCTTTATTAGGGATCAAACACAAAGACTCATGGAATTGAACTCAGGACCCTGTACCTGCCAGGCAAGCGCTTATTCTACTTAGTTATCTCCCTGGCTCCTCCTCTTATACCCATGCACACACTTACAAATTCAGCAACATGTATTGAACAACTACTGTGTACCAGAGTTTACATAAGCCCTTGAATTTCAATATTCAATTTTGACAGATTTCTTTTTTTTAAAAAAATTATTTTATTTTATTTTCTTGTTTCAGAACTTTGTTTGTTTATTTATTTTTATGGCCGGCTCAGCCTGCCCTGAGGGCAGGGCTGGCGCAGCATGTGGTGCTGGGGATCGAACCGCGGTCCCTGCAGCCACCCAAGCTTTCCTAAGCAAGCGCTTTAGACCACTGAGCCATCCTGCTGGGCCCCTGACTGATTTCTTTTGTCCCTAATGAAATGCTTTGTGAATTCCCCAGAAGGCTGCTTAATCAATTGCATGGCCCACTACAACTTTTTGTACCCACTTCACTAAATAAAGCAATGTTTGTTAAACTCACCTGGAGTGGGAAACCACATCAGCTCAACTCCAAGATGTTCTCAAATGTTAGAATACATTAAGCACACCGTGTACTTGCCAAAACTCCAAATTTATCTGCCCAATTTTGGGAAATTTTGATTTAATGTTTGTGGATATTCTGGGGACTCAGTTTTAAAGTCACTTTTATTTACTTCATTAATACTAATAAATCAACTGAGCAAAGTTGCAGGGTACAGAATCAACTTCCAAAAATCATTAGCATAGCTATATGCAAATCATGAATCATATGAAAGAAGACAAGAAAGCAGTACCATTCACAATAGCTACAAAAAAGTCTGCAATAATATGAATAAATTGAGCTAAGGGGTAAAATATACCTACTAGTATTTTATAGTTAAAACTATAAAATATTCATATGAGAAATTGAAGAGATCACACATACAAAAATGGAAAGACATTCCATACTCATGGGTTGGAAGAATAGGTAGTATTAAAATGTCCATAATTCACAAAGCAGTCTTCAGATTAATGCAGTCCCTATAAAATCATTAATGACATTCTTCAAACAATCCTAAAATTTATATGAACACCACACACACAGACACACACACACACACACACACACACACACACACACAATAGCCAAAGACATCTTGAGCAGAAAGAATAGAACAGGAAGCATGAGACTGCTTGACTTCAAAATGTACGTGTAGGACACTGGAATATGATAGCCTAAGAGCAAGACCATATTGTTGTAGTCAATTGGTTTTTATTTATGTATTTATTTTTGGTACCAGAGATCAAAC
This sequence comes from Myocastor coypus, assembly GCA_004027025.1. Classification (NCBI taxonomy): domain Eukaryota; kingdom Metazoa; phylum Chordata; class Mammalia; order Rodentia; family Myocastoridae; genus Myocastor; species Myocastor coypus. Next base: position 11,383 of record PVJA010003154.1, read on the forward strand.
TCAGGACCTTATACTTGCCAGGCAAGAGCTTATGCCACTGAGCTATCCCCCTGGGCCTCCACTGGGTTTTGATAAATATGCTAAAAATAAGAGATAAAGGAGGTACAGTTTTTTAATAAGTAGTGCTGTGAGGACTGGCTGTTCAAATGCACAAATATGAAACTCTATCCCATTCCTCACCAGTTACAAAATACATCTTTTAAATAAAGTCCCGGGTGAGAGATTCATGTAATCTTGACACACATGTGCAAAACTCTACCTTGAGTCAATAAGAAAATAAGAACATAAAAACAAAATTATCACTGTAGGAGCTTAAGTCTAGAGGAGCACATAAATAACTGCTAATTTATTGGAAAGTTTTAATAATATGAAAGAACATCATCACAATAACACTAAAATAGTAGCTATCTGTAAGACTTACAAGCTAGAAATTAAATGAAACATTTTAATCATTCCATATAACCCTTTAAGTGCTCAGTGAGCTACTTATTATTATGCCTAAGGAGCCATTTAACTTGTCCATGATATACAGTTGATATATGATGACTCTGAGGTAGAAGTTCAAGGCCTCTACCGCTACTATCATGTTATTAACCAGTTAAACTGACTCAATTGTTGTCACACTGGGGTGGCAAATGATTCCCATAGAACATGCCAGGAGCATAGCTGTGCCTGAAGGACTTGGAAAGCCGTTAGGAAGATGTGCCAGATGCCTATGCTGAGTCTTCAAAATGAAGCCAGACCAAGGCAAGCAAAGAAAGCTGAGGTCAGACGTGATGAAGCAACCGAGTGTGGCCTGTGGAAGAGGCTGCCTGAACTCCAGAAACGGCTGTACTAAGATGAGTTCTGTGCAGATATGGGAAAACATGGTGGGAAAAATAATGTTGGATCAGGAGTGCAAATATTTTCTATGCCCTCTTAGGGAATTTGGCTACTGAAATCAAGGAAAGGGTCATGGGAGAGGGAAATTTTAGCTTTATGTTTTAGAATAATCGCTCTACTGGGAGAAAAGACATAGAACACACTGTTTACTTTAATATGCTTATGGAACCTCAGAAATGTATCTGAAAGAATCTAAAACCAATGAGAAAGGGCAATGAAATGGCTACACAAGAAAATAAATATATAAAAATCAATAGCTTTGTTATACATTAACAATAAGCAGAAAGGCCACTAGGATATAGCCCAGTGATATAGCATCTGCCTGGCAAGCACAAGGTCCTGACTGCAATTTTTGGTACCAAAATCCAACAACAAAATCCCCCCCAAATGTCCAATAAACAGAAAATATAGTGGAAAACAGTATTGTTCCTTCCTGGTGCAAAAATAATTTTTAAAAATTTCTTACGGAATACCTTTAACCAGCTAAAGAAAATTATAAAAGTTTCTTGAGGAACATTAAAAAGTCTTTTGACTTAAAATAGAAATGTAGCATGTTCTAAAAAGGTGAGGCACCATTTTATAAATAGATTCTTTGTTAATTTACTGGCTTAATGTAATTACGATACAAATTTCAGGAGAACTTTTTCAGGAAACTTGACAAAGTGATTTTTAAAATGCATTTGGGCACATAAATAGGTGAAGATGGTAAAGGGAAAAAGGACGCCTCAAGTTAACGAAGTGAGATAATCATATGTGTAATACCTGTGAGTGACTGGTGCATAAATTTGAAAGTGTGGCACGGTTGCAAAAAGGCACAGGTGAATGAGACAGAAGAGGCCAGCAACAGAGGTGAGCAACACACAGGTACACGCACTAACATGGTAAATGCAAACTGGTGTGGACCATAAGGATTACTCAATCTATAGTTCTTGAAGCTCTGCTTACCTGTTTGGGAAAAAATAGATAGTTCTCCTTCTAGAACAGTACATCAAACAAAAAACGTCCCTGGAGGCTGAACCTGCCCTCCGCTCCAGATTGTAGCTGGTTTCCTCCACCCATGTGGGCTGCTGCAGCTCTCTGCCCTCAGTTTAGTGTTATGCTCCCTGCGATGCCTTGCCCTTTTCTGTTTGACTCCACAGCCAGGCCATGAAGTCTCCGGAGGGGAGTCCCCTTCCTTGCCTTACTCATATCTGCATGCCCTGAAATACAGCAAGTGCTTGACACATTTTGTCGCGTGAATGCAAAGACAAGCCTCCCTATGCTCCCAACAAACCTCCATGCTCTCAAGCTATATACAGGCAGAAAGAATGATTGAGCTTTGCCGTCCCCAAAGCCTGTACATCCTGCTTCAGATCTCACCCTCAACAAGTATGAGTGGAACACAAGAAGCGCAAAAGTATTACTAGTGTTTTTTTTTCTTCACTCGCAGGTTTATGGACTTAGTGTTTTTTTTATCACTGTTGCTACCTTCTTAACTGTTTCTCTTTTATTTCTTCTGTGCAATTCATTCACATCATGGGTAGGAGAGGTGCTGGTGGAGAAAACCATTTCAGTGGCTGAGAAACATTTGTTGACCTTTCTTTACTAAATAAATACATATGGAGCACTTGCTCTGTGCTAAGCATGGTTCCAAAGACCACTGACTGGTCTAAATTTGGGAAATTTTCTATGTATTATCTCTACTTTTTCTTGATCTGTTTCTTTTTTTTTTCTCCCATATTGGGGATAGAAACCTAGACAAGATGCACAACTGACCTCCATGTTTAACCCTTTTACTTTTTATTTTGAAATAGGTTATTTTGTTTGTTTCTGTAAAAATTTGACCGAAATGTAGAAAAAGTGACACTATTACATATGATACAGTTGTAAGAATCTAAAGAAGAGTGTGGATTTTATTCAGTTGCACAGTTTGTGAGTGTTATCTCCTGGTAGTGTGATGCTTAATAAATAGGGGTGAGGGGCAGGAGACTCAGACGAGCTAGAAGCAGGCTGGCTTTAGTTAGAACTGCAAACTGGAGTTGGCCCCCACACTGCTGGAGAATATGGAATGTTTCAGATCTGAGATGTTAACTGAGAAAGCAAAGTGACAAAACCAAGAGGTGCAGCCCCTCCCTACAAAGAAGTTCTCCACATTCAGTTTAACCAGAAGTTTTTTTTTTTTTTTTTTTTTAAAGTTTAGTAACTTGGCTCAGAAGAAGGAATGCAAGTCCTAGCTAAGGAAATCTTCTGTTTTCCATTAAATGCAGAGATGGTGTTACACCCCTGACTTCTTGATCTCTAATTCATTGCCCAGTATTTTAAATAGAAAGCAATTCTTTTGCTCAATTTATTGATGGCCAGCAGTCATCTGAATATAGTGGAGCTGGACAGGACTCCACACCACATTCCTGCCCAGGGTGTGGCCTTATATCAGAACAGACAAGTGTGGGCCACTGTTAAAGTAAGAGAGCCACTATTAGAGAACCACGACAGAACACGTGGAAGAGCATTCAGGACGTGTCCAGAAAAGACCTGAGTAAATATTGTGACCCTTTCCCAGGCAGGCTCACGCTGCCTGCTTGGAGGATGTTTGTTCTGCAGTGGAGTACAGAGAAGGGCCAGGATGACGAGGTTAATCTAGCTGTGTTTTACGACTTCCCACAATAGCCCTTTTCAATTTTTTTTTTTTGGGGGGGATGGAAAATCTCCATCATTTTACTGTGATGGTCCCTAGCTTCCCGCTGCTTAGACAAGGGTGACCCAGAGAGTTTAAAATGTCTGAAAGAAGCTGAGACCTGCATCAGTGGTTTCAAAGCTGGAAAAGACCATTGACAATCTGGAAGAAAAATTTGCTCAGGCCGAAGAAGAGAACGTGGGCTTACATCAGACACTGAATCAGACACCAAATAAACTTAACTGTGTACAACCAGAAGTAGAAGAGTGGTTTTTGCCAAAATTCTAGTGCTCCATATCATTCTCTTTGCCTTGTAAGAAGTTTCTTTTGTTATCGTATCTCTGCTTTGCTGGAAATGTCAAGCATATTATGGATACATGACCAAATACCTTATATCAAAGATGCTTTGGGCATCTGTTAAATCTTAATCCCCACTTCTTTTTCTCTCTAAATGGTGCCAGCTTTTCCAGCTCTATTTCTATCCTTAAGTTGCATTTATTCCTAAGGTAGGCAGGGTATTTCATATTGAGCACATTCTCTGGAGACCAAGGTCTGCTTTCTAGGAGAATACAACCCCACACTTTTAAACCATAGTCTGTGATGTCTCATAGTGGATTTAAAATGCTAGAGACATTTGAGATAGGTTCTTGATAAATTGCTCAAGATGGCCTCCTGGATAGCTGGGATTGCATGCATGCTCTACCATGCAGGGCTTCTCTCTCTGCTTTCTAAATGTAGACAGTCATTGACATATTTGATTTGAGACATGATCTCTCTGTGGGGTTCAGGCTGACCTCAGACTCACTAACTTGTGGTGATTTTCCTGTCCCAGCCTTCTGAGTGCTGGGCTCACAGCTTGTGTCATCACATTTGGTTAAGTATTCTTGAATTATTTCTGTGCTGTTGATTTTCTTCCTTAGGGGCACAAGAAAGAAGGAGTATACCAGGGAAGCTGTTCACATGACAACACTCTTTATTGATGAGGTCTCTTCTGGCAATTGCTTCAATGGATCCAAAGAGTATTTTCTGCTTCAGCTAAGGAAGTTCCAAATCACTCAGGAAGCGAGCCCAGGCAAAGCACGACCGATCTCCACTTTCTCCTCTTTCATTAGCCATCATCATCAATCAATAAATGCTCATTTGATATAGCTCCGTCACTTCTAGCCAGTATGGCTTTTATGTCTCCACTAAATTAATTAATAAGTAATTAATTTAGTATTTTAGAGAAGGGTCTACAGGGTGTTCAGGGTCTCACTACTAGATCGGACTTGTAGTGATCTACCTGTTTGCAGCCTTCCAAGAACTGGGATTACAGGCACGTGCTAACATGCCCAGTCCCAATTGCCATCTCAGTGAACCCCAGGGGCAGGGCCAGCATGGTAGGCCCAGGGATCAAACCTCCAGCCCTGCACCTGCTTACAGATGCTTTAATCTGCTGAGCTATTTGGCTGGCTCCACTTCTCTGCTTTAGATGGAGAGACCTCTTTGAAGTTTTCCTTTGCTGCATTTTCCATGGTTCATTGTGTTAAATTCCATCACAATGGTGGCGTTCCAGCATACACAACCCTCAGGCTCTCCTTTGGCAAACGTGCTTGTGCCCTGAACTTACCACATGATGTGGAGTCACTAATTAGAATTCTCACTGTAAGACCCAAGAACCTCATGCTCACTTCTACTTCTTTGACCACCTGTTAGGGATAAACAAAAAGAACTTAAGACTCATCAGTGAGCCTGTTCTCAATCACCATCATCATCACCTCCACCAGTGAGATTGATGGAGGATTCATTGTGGGCTAAGTGTTACGGTGAGGATCTGGAATGTCTTCTCATGGGCTGGAGGCTGGGTTTCTGATGGAGCAAAGTTCAGCACAGAAGTTTTGGTAACAGACAAGATCTTTAAGGCTCTGACCTTATCAGTGAACTAAGCCACTAATAGGTTCAACATTTGATGAGCTATTGGGAGATGATGGAAACTGAGAAGGTGGGACCTAGGTGGAGAGAGGGGACTACTGGGGAAGCGCCAGTGCAGGAGAAAGTTTTTCTCCAGACACTTCTTTTTCTTTTCATTTCCTGAATGCAATAAAATCCCTTTGGCATACATTGCCATTGTCATGATACTTAGCTTCCACTTAGGCCCAAAGCAAAGGAACCACTTGGATAGAGAAAAAAGCCTCTGAAATCACGATTTTCTCAATTATTTTCTTTCCATCATGTAACTCATCATCAGAGTGTAGCTTTAAGAGACAGGAACTATTCTTGAGGTCATAAACTTAGGCCAGTGGAACTATTGATCTATTATATAATACACTTAAAATAATTTTATTTTCTCTATTTTTACTTAGTATTAGTGAATTTATGGTCATCAGGATCAGTTTTATTTTTTATTCCTTCATTTTTTCCATGTCTGAAATTATTACAACATATAAAGTTCAAAAATATTTTAATTAGGTACAAAGCATTTCATATAAACCCAAAGAGGTGCAGAAAGTAATTTCACAGGAAGGATAAAAAGGGAACTAAATTAAAAGCATGGTAATTTCAAATGAATATTGAAGAGCACAAGCATTCTAACTAAATTTCCTGGGCTTAATTTCATCCTGTGCTTTATTAGCTCTAGGGTCCATGTGGCAAGCTCCACAACCTTTCTCTGCTTTATTTTCATCAGCTACAGAATCAGGGTAACATTAATAGTAATCTCCCAATTTTACTTGAGAGTTAAATAAAACAAGCCGTAGCGAGAGCTTCATATTGGCTGGTCCATGGAAATTTCTGACTTGGTAGATTTAGCAGGCTGTGCTGCTAATACTCTCTTGGCAAATCAAATGTTCCTCAGTACAATTTTGCACCTTGTCAGGAATGTTTCATTCTTCCAGCAGATTTTATTCAAAACTTCACCGTGAACAGTTTTGGCTGTTGTCAGGTTTACTTTCTCTTAATCATTCTACCATATCTAATTTTCCCCTCTGGTCATTTTTTTTTTTCTTTTGCAGATTTTAATGTCACCAAAAAGCTTGATTCTTCAGCCAACTTTTCTGCTATCACAAATTTCACCATGTGCAGATTTAACAGTTGTCAATTTGAGTTTGTGTTATGTATGTGTATGAATTATAAGTATTACAAAGTAGATAAAAGACTAATTGTATCTTACTCATTCCTTTCCTGTATTGAAAAACTCTCATCTGAACAACAGATATGTAGAGATGAATGTACCCAAGAGTTAAAATGGCGAGCTGTTAAAAAAAAGATGTTTATTCTTCTAATATATCATTCATTAATCATGTTATAAATGTGACATCTAAAGGTAAGAAAAATTAAAGCACTTTTCCTCAAAAAAAAAAAAATGGCGAGCTGTAAAAGTTTCACTGTATCCAATCCCTAGAGGACATTGGGCAAGTGACAGGAGACATAAGTAGTTACTGTGCAAAGAGCCCTGGCTTCGAGTCTGCTAGTGTTGTCATGGCTACTTTTCTCATGGCTGATGCACAGTACCCAATGCCTACAACTCTCACGAAGAGTGGTTTATTTTGACCCACAATTTGTACAGTTTTTGGCCCATGGTCAGCTGATTCCAAGGCAAAGGACATACATGCAGAGGGGCATGGTAGAAGAGAGACAGCCCATGGCATGGTGGGTAGAAACAGAGAGGGACCAAGGAAGGAGGGAAAGAAATATACCCTTCCAGCCACACCCCAGGGGCCTACCTCCCACAGTGAGGCTTTACCTCCCTACATCACAGTTAACGATAAACTCAACAATGGGCCAATCTGCCAGTGACTGTCCTCAGTCCTCTGATGCGCATCATCCTTCCATTGTCCAATCATCCCATCTGAGATTGCACAAGGCTTCAGGGTGAGAAGTCTAGGTATAAACCATCACAAGCCTTGACTTGGACCCCAGTTCTGCAGCCACTTCTGCATAGCAGTGGATAAGTCCTCTGACCTTTCAAAGTTCCCATTAGTTGTATAAAGGGTGTGAGTTCACATTTAGAATTTTCAGGATTGAGAGAGATCATATACGGAGTATGCCCTCCCTAGTGGTAGACAGTGGGTATTCAATCCTCACAAAGTCCTGATGACTAAAATCTTTGAATCTATTCTTTCTAGTAGAATTTCCTGTCATGATGGAAATCTGCATGGAGATCATGCAGTATTGTTCCTACCAGCCACGTGGAACAATTAAACACTTTAAATGTCTCCAGTGTGAATGAGGAGTTGAATTTTTAAATTAATTTAAGTTTGAGTAATATCATATGGTTTGGCTTCAGCATTGAACTATGCAGTTATAGATCTAAACATTCCCAAACCTCCCTCCAAAACAGTTACACAAATATCTTTAAATGTATTTGTGCAGAACCCTGCACACCTTCTGAAATGAATCAATAGTGATGATCAGACCTCAAAACTTTAGGACTCAAATGATTTTGTGAGAAGCCTAAAATTGAACTCTCTGTTTTTCAAGAGTGGCAATATTTTGCGATCTGCTTGACAGATCTGAAGGAGCAGCCAGAGGATGATAAAACTACACTTCTGAATATATACTGCTGAAGGTAGGATAGCAGAAATTTTGCTGTGCAATTCTTAGGCATGTATCTTTCTTTGATCTCAAGAAATCCCTTCACTACTTCTGGCCTCAAGGCTGATTGATTGATGACCCAATCATCTATGGCTCTATATGCACAGCCAACTCACAGTGTCTTAGGCATAGCATCTGGACATTGGAGATGAACTGGAAAAGCACAGAAGGCAGCTTCTCCATTGTTAAACTCTGTAATTTATGGAGATGCCTAGCTTTTAACAAATGCCTTAGATTCCCTAATTCCATGCAGTGCTATGTTCTAAGTAGTACAAATAGAAAATCACCCAAAACTTAGTGGATTAAAATGATAGCTTAAAACAGGTTAGTAGGACAGTCACAATAATTAATACATTGCATATGGTTGTCATCATAGTAGTTATTCAGAGGGCAAGATGTAGACATAATATCTTGTCTAAACAATATTAGTACAAACCTTTCTCACTGAGCTAAGAGAAAGTAGCTGTATATCATATATATATATATATATATATATATATATATATATATATATATGTATAATGGTCTTTTATTTCTAGCCTGCTTTTAATTTTGTTTTGTCACTGTTTCAATGATATTTTATCTTTTTCATTAAAATGGATAAAAAACAAAAAGACAAAGTTAAATGTATAGAGGAATAAGTATGAAATCTACACATAAAAATAAAAGTAAAATGATAGCTTATTATCTTTTGTGTTTGTATAAATGAGGACTGAGAAAACAGCTTCACTGGGAGGTCAGGTTTGGGATCTGTCATGGAGTTATAGTCATCTGGTCAATAATGTAGGCACCATCCTGAAGATTATTCACTTATGTATTTGTAGGATTCAAAGAGGGAATTTCTGTCATTCCCATGACCTTGTCACAGAGCACAGCCATGAAAAGAAGGTAAAGCCAAGGAGCCCCCAGACCAAAGTTTGGAAGCTCTGGATGTCATCAGGTCACCCAGAAGAATGCACAAACTCTTCAGACAACTGTCATTGTTCCAGACTAACAACAGGAGTTATGATAGAGCATCTGTTTTCAGTTTGGTTTTTTTTAGAAAAGCCTACTAACTTTATAAAAATGCCATACCATCAGGAGACCTTTGTAGTCATAGCGTAGATGTTGGGTAGTTCATAACAATTCTAGCTGGCCTTATGGAGTACCCATTAGGCACCCAACGGCGTGCTTAGGATTTTGCATGGGCTAGATCAGCTAATAACCATAACAACCCTGTAAGTCAGCCACATTTTTTTCTCTTGTCAAAGAAGACAGGCTCAGAAATATGAGGTAACTTGCCCAAGGCAGCACAGTCAGCAAGGGTAGAACGAGGATTGAGAAGAGGAGCTTGGGGGTCAGGCAGACCTGAGTTCAGATTGAAGCTTTTGTCATTGACAAAGCTTGCAACTGGGTGATTGTCACTCAGATGATGTCACATCAGCATTTAAGATTCAATCTCCTCGTCTGTGAAATGGAATACATTCATCTTGCTCATGGGGCCACTGGCAAAACAAGTGGGATACTCTGTGCATGGCCCTTTACCATAGTAGGTGACACTTGATACTCCTGACAGTGGCTGCTGGATTGACTGTCCCTGCTAGTTTGGAATGCAGACATTATTCACAAACATGTAAACAAGGCCACCATGCACAACTACTGGAAAAATGAGTTCTTTCATCTCCCAGACTGACATTCGCAGAGTGCAAACAAGCAAGAAGGGAATGGCTGGCTTCCAAGAATAACCTCAAAATCATATTGAAAATTTAAAGGAGTAGTATCAAGCCACCCTTCACCCATGATGCTGTTATCTTTGCTGAGTAGGGAAAATATTTCTATAAAGATAAAGGAGCTTCGGTATCCATTCTGATATGCTCTCCTGGCTTTATAAATACATTCTTCTGTGGTAAGCAGTGGTTTATTGCAATGTCTGGATTTAACAAACTGTAGGTAGTCAGTTTATCAGATGATAAGCTTTGCATGAGTGACAGTTAATATTTCTGCTGTGGGAAAGGGGAGTCTGAATTTCAATCATTTGCATAACTGGAGCAGATTATTAAACTACGCATTTGGGGGCTGGGGAGATAGCTCCGAGGCACAGGTGCCTGCTGGGCAAGTGCAAGGTCGTGAGTTCGAACCCTGGTCCCACAAAAACAAAAAATACAAAAAAAAAAAAAATACGCATTTAAAAAGTCTTGCTATTGACCAAACTGAGGCAGGAGCTGTGTGGACCTGGTGGATAGTGCTGTGTTCAGGTTCCAGGGGTTCTCTGTGAGCTCCATACCATGGAGGAATCACCCCAGAGATAAACCACAAGATTCACCAGAATGACTCAGACAAGCTTTGGAAGTAGGAGTGTCTAGTTCAGATCTTGCATTTGCCACATTCTAATTGATGACTCTGGACCTTGTATGCAGCCCTCTGAGCTTCACATTTGTCCTTGGTAAGTGGGAAATAGGGACAGCAGTTTCACAAGACTCCTTTGTGGGTGTGCTGAAATAATACAGGCAAAGCACTACAGCATTTGCTGTCAAAAAGGTGTGCAGTTAATGTCTCTAAACATCAATTCTTTCTCCCACCTCTCCCAGTTCCATCCCGATAATGAGGGCTTTGAATTCAAGGCTTTCCAAGTTTCCATTCAGCCTAAAATAATTCCAGTCAGTGCCTGATTCTGAGCTCTGAGATACAGATGAGCCATGTAGGTGTGAAACCAAGACAGGTGGGCAGGAGTCAGGCACGTGAGAGTGTGAACCTGAAAGACAGCAGCAAAATCACATGGGCAGCGTTCAAGTGAATATGATCAAAGATGCACTAAAATAGACGTTGTTCTTTAGTTAGACATAATGAGCTCCTCTGCCTAGGAATTTCAGGGCTAAGGAAATCAGATAACAGAAAAAGCTCAGTAGATATATAGTAGTAGGTGGAATAAAGGCCTTGCCTATGAAGTACAAGAGCTATGCTAAACATAGGCTGGTCTGGGGGTAAGTTCATATCTTTAATCAACAATGCCAAAAACAGATTTGTTAACCCAGAGCCACAATGTTAAAAACCTACATAAAAATACTGAGATGCTTTTGGACATCTGTGGGAGTTCTTACTCTAAGCACATGATATGCATTAAGTCATTCCTGACATCACCTTATGAAACAGGCACCAGTGTTATCTCAGGTGTAAGAAATGAAGGGGTCCAAGATTAAAGACCTAATAAAAGGCAGCTTGAGGATTCAATTCAGCTTCAGAGACCTTGCTCTTAATTGCTGCTTCTGTACAACACAGGGAGAGATTGTGCATCTACGAGAGCTACAATCAGCTTAGGCTCAAAATAGACTTGCTTGGTTACCCAGCAGTATCCAGCATTTGTGCTGCCTACATAAAATCCACATTTGTTTGAGAATGGCTATACCACGTTATCATACAATGATCCTTTTACTTAGGGCCCAGGCAATCTGCAAACCTACATTACTTCTGGCCACAGACTAATGTTGTAGAGAATATGGGCCCCTGTCCTTCGTAGGCCTACGTGCAGGTCATCTCTAACAAAACTACACTTATGGGATGTGTTCCGATGTGAGTCCAGTTCCAAAGAGAAGGTTACTGTGAGACCATAAATTATACCACTGTCTGAACCCTGATTCACTACTCTCAAATAAACTCCAAATATCCATGAGCAATTGAGGAATAGGAACAGGAAGAAGGGTCCTTTTGTTTCCCATCCTTTTGGAAAATGAGTTTTAGAGAATTATAGGAAGAGAAACAAAACTTGATCAAGCAAAACCAATCTGAAGCCTAACAATTGGATGTGAGTCTTGATTCCATTCACTTTCGCCCTATACACTTGCCTATGCTGCACGAGTCGCTCACGAATCAGACGATAATGCTATGCCAGTTGTAGTGTGCAGTAGCGAGCAGGCCCCTCGGGGGCTGAGGTCAGCAGTGAGAAGCGAAGTGGGTCATCTGGAGCCTGCCCCTCCCACCGCCAGACTCCAGAAAAGTCTAATTACTTCCCTTGGCTTAGCTTAGATCTTCATTGGAAAAATATGGTACCACTCCTTAAAACAGATTGAAAAACAGTGGTGGATGTCAAAGTGCACTGTAAATGTTCAAGTAGTGCTTCTTAAATTTTAATGTGCATACGAATCACCTGGGGTTTGTTAAGACGTACATTTCGCTTCAGCAAGCGTATTGGTTTCCTGTAGATGCCATAACAAATTACCAAACCTGCTGGATTAAAACAACAGAGATTTATTCTCCCACACTTTCCGAGCCTAGAAGTTTAAGAGCAAGGTATCAGTAGAGTTGATCTTTCTGCAGTTTCTGGGGGACATTTTGTTCCAAGCCTTTCTCCCAGTTCTTGGTATAGGTTGGCAATTTTAAAGTTTTTAAAGTTTATGGCCCTGTTGCACCCACCGTTATATCAGTCTTTATACAGCCTTCTTCCCTTTGATCTCTGTTTCCTCTTTTCTACTGACAGGGTACTAATGTGTATGAATTCATCTTCACTTAATTGTATCCGCAAAGACTTATTTAAATAAGGTCCCTTCCCCATACCACCTGAGACACTAGGTGGACATACCTTCTTTGGGGAGGGGTGATTGTGTTCACTATGGTGGGGCTCTGTATATCTAACAAGTTCCTTGGTGGTGCTGGTTCACAGACCTCTGTTTCAGAAACAAGGATTGAAACAGGACCAAATGGGTTATATGCAATGCTAGTGCATGCCCAGACCTACTGTAGACTCAAAGCTTACTAGCCAAAATTTCTGATTTTTTAAGAAAACATGGATAGAAGTGGACATAACCTGGCCTGACAAAAACTCCTCAGCTCTGACCTTTTGACCTGACACTTGACTATGAAAGGGAGGTATAACAAAAATGTGAAAGCTGCACTATCATTTCTGTGCTGTTGTCTTTTGTTTCTTGGGGCTTACATAACTTTCCTCATTATCTAGAATAATGCACACTAATAATACATGTAGCCCTATTTAAAGGTATGGCTACCCTGGGTGTGGTGACACATGCTTATCATCCTACTATTCTGAGAGGCTGAGGCAGGATGGTCAAAAGTTTGAGGTAAGCTTGGGAATTTATTGAGTCTGTCTCTCAAAATAAAACACAATAGGAAGATAGAGGACTGAAGCTCAGTGTAAAGGTACTGGATTCAATTCTAAGTATTGAAAAAAAATGAGATTGTTTACAAACATCAGAATCCTTGTTACTTCACTAAACCTACAGCACCACAGCCACATTTTTCACTAGAGAGAAATCAGTGTCCCATTGTTGTAAACATGAATTAAGTGTTTGCTTTCAAATCCTGGCTCTGCCACTTTTTATCAGCTCTATGACCTTAGGCAAATTGACTACCTTCTGTATTTCAGTTTTTTTATCTGAAAATACCTGGAAAAATAATAGTATTTGTTTCATAGATCTATTTCAAATATTTAAGAGCTAGTACATAGGAATTAATTGGAGTAGTGCTTAATAAACCCTCTCAAACCCGTGGCTGATGTTGATATTATATTTGCTATTATTATGATGTTGATGTAGTCCGCTGAGGATTCTGATTTAATACTACTTTCCTATAAGGGTTTCCAAACAGAAAGCTTGTTTCAGGGACTATGATAACAAAATCTCATTTGCCCATACCGTTTGATGCTTCATTTCATGTTTTATCTGTTGATGTAATTTATACCTTGGCTCATCCTCAGAAGGATGTAAGACAGGACAGGGTACCATAACTCTTAGCATGCGCTATATAGGGTCTTATCTTGATTGTTTCCTGACCTGATTCCTTTGCATATGTGGGATGCCTAGAGACACATCATCCCAAAAAGCGCTGCATGGATGAGACTGTAATGTCTCCCAGTCCTCAGGGTGGCAGGGAGAAATGGAAGAGATATGACAGCGGAGTCCAAGAACTGGTGTGGATGGTGACGCTTCAGCACAGCTTTCCTGGAGAGCTCTGTCTTCAAAGGAACTTGCTGTAAATGCCAACCAGGAAGACCTTGTGTGCGCGGAGAAACTGAGCGGCATCCACAAATTTCAGCCCACATCTCTCCCTCCTTCCCCGGTAAAGGTTAAGTTGAGATTGTAAAGCTTTCTATTTACTCACAACTCTTCCTTGCATGCAAAGATCCTCGAGGGAGTAATGTGATGGTTCTTGCATAAAGCTTTAAATATTTATAAACAGAAATATCATTTTTCCATAATAATAAAATCTTTAATATAAATAGGTCACAAATTGTCTAGTAAGCACAATAGAGTCCCACATTTAATCCTCATAACATCACTGCGAATTCAAGATTATTGTGCTCATTTCCTAGTGAGATAAATACATTTTAAAGAAGATGCATAAGTTTCCAAGGTCAAGAATTTAATATCCTGCTGTACCTGCTCTACTCGTTGGTATTTGATGCAACACCTATATGTGATAATACAAAACAACATGGCTTTCAATATGCATCTGCAGGATAATGTGTGAAACACCCTGTGTACATAGTCAGCTCTTCTTACCTCTGGGCTCTGTCCTCATGCATTCAGCTGGCGTGGAGTGAAAAGATTTTTTTTAAAACGCTGCATCTGTATGGATTTCTGCTGATCTATGGAAAGAAGAAGTTAATGCTTAATTTGTTTTGTCTCTTTTTTTTCAATTGTTTGTCCTTTTTCTCTGCTTAATTTCTTCTACATTTCTTTCTTCCAATTTTTGCATGCATATATCTGACAATATGAATAACTAGTTGGAAGACAACAGTACACACCACAACAAACACTGTGAAATTCGCATTATATTGCAAGTGAAATTCTGTATCAATTATAATTTTAATGCTATTTTTATCTCTTTAAAAATAAAAAATACACTCTATTGAACATTTAAAACTTTTTCGTCATTAATCTATAAACAATTCTGAGAAAAATACAATCCTGTTGTAGTAGGTTTTTTAAAAATAAATTAAAATCTTTCATTTATTTATTTGGTGTAAGAGTCTCACTACACAGCTCAGACTCATAGAGATTCTTCTGTCTCAGTCTCCCCAGTGCTGGGATTATAGACCTGCACCACCACTACCAGTTTCAGCAGCCAGCACCGTGCAGGACAACATAGCATGTGGTTCCAAAGTTGAAACTTGATCCCTGTACCTCCCTAAACAGGTGCTTAGCCCACTGAGCTATCTTGCCAGACAGGTAATATGTCTTTTACTGAAAGAAATTTTTAAAATTTAGTTTCACCATTTATTTTGAGCATACCCATTATATGATAGGATAGTCATAGGTAACATGAGATGCTACACCATTTAAATAAGACACTTGGGCACCCAAACATTTTGGTGTATGCCAAATGTTGGTGCAATCAATCACTCATGAATCTCAAAGGTTGAACAAATGGTGTTTGGGGGCCTAGGAGAAAAATAAGTGCATTATTTGATATGGTTGTAAATGCTGTATATTACAGTCCTACACATTTCTAAGTTTTCTAATTTTACTTTCAATAGAATATATTCACACACACATACACATACACACACACACACATTTGTTTCTAACACTTTAAACCAACCAATACAAGGCCAACTTCACTGGAGATACTGAATAAAGATTAGCCTTTGATAAAATTCAAGGCACATGAATCTGAACTCACTTATGGATTCCAACAATAATCTGAATAGACCATTGAGTTGCATAGTCTACTCAAAGTCAGGCCTCACAATGCATGATGGATGCTTTTATATATTTGTTGCATATGAGAAATCAGTATCTAACTGGTAAGAAAATTACCTGTCAGTTTCCAGGAAGAGCAGATGTGATAAGCAAGCCAGACTGTTATAAAAAGTGTGACAAATAGGACTTATTAGCCAGGTTTTGGACAGTTGCCTTTTGAAGCTAAAAGTTTAATTTGAAGAATTTTTTATTAGTCCAATCATGTGAACAAGAAAAAAATACATAAGAAACATGTTGACTACTATTTGTTGAACTTCTATGGCAGTGATTGTGTTCAGTTCTTGCAAAAGACCACAGATCTATTAAGATAGGTATCATTTTGCTCCCTGTTTTATATAGAAGGAGGCCAAGGATCAGTGAGCTTGGATGTTGGATCTTGAATGTCTTCCAAAGGCCAATTTGCTGAATACTTGGCCCTTGGCCCACAGCACTGTGGGGAGGTGGGTGAACTTTTAGGAGGTGGGCCCTGCTGGGAAGAAGTTAGGTCACTGTACACAAGCCACTTAAGGTTGTATTGGGACCTCCCCTTTCTTTTTCTCTTTTTAATTCCTGGCCCATGTACCTGCCATTGTGCTCTATGCTGGCACAGGTCCAAAGCAAGTGATGAGTGACCACCAGCTGAAACCTCTGATGCTAGGAGCCAAAGCAAACTTATCTTCCTTTAAAGATGAGTATCTCAAGTATTTTGTGCTGTGATCCAAAACTGACTAACTTATCAAGGTAATACAGGCACTTAGTAAACTAAGGGATACAAAATGATGTACTGATTTGGAACAAGGGAGATAAATATTGACCTAGGTTTGGAATACGTTGAACTTGAGATTGTTTTCAAATAGCCTATCAGGGGGTCCAAGAAAAAGGTAAAATAAAGAGATCAATTTCCCAAGAGTGGGCAGACTGAGCATACAGTTAGAAATGGAATAGAAGCTATGGAATCAGGTGAGAGTCCCCAGAAAGTGTATTCAAAATTTTTTAAAAAATGGAATCTTAGAATTGGTCTCTAAGGAAACTCACCATTTTAGGAGTCATGGTGATAAACTGGAAAGATTGTGAGCATTCAGAAGCAAGGACATAGAGCTTTTTCAGATAGGAAGGAGATTAAGAGATGGAAGGAAGGGAAATGGAGGGACAGGGAAAGAAGAAAAGAATTAAGATGTGCTATGTACATGTACCTGTGCCACATGAGGTATGTCAACATTATGTATTGGAAATACATGTAATAAAAACATAAAAGTCACCTATTTATGAATAAATGAACGAAAAAGTCATAAAGTAGTTATTTATTCATTTAGTCTTTCTGAGACAGGGTCTCACTATGCAGTTCAGGCTGGCCTTGAGCTGAATTTGTAGCCTAGGCTGGTCTCGAACTTGCACTGATCCTCGGGCCTCAGCCTCCCAAGTGCTGGGATTACAGGCATGTGCCACCACTCCCGGCTATAAAGTAGTTTTCAATTGCTAACCATACATCTGGCCAATGACTTTATCAAAAATATGTGGAGCTTTCATAAATTGATAATAAAAAGACCAACAATCTAATTTAAGATGAACAATGCCTCAAGTACACTTTCACAAGTAAAAATACATAAATTTTGAATAAGCATACAAAAATGTGCTCAATAGTATTTTAGTCACTAGGAAATATAAAAATGAAAGGCACATATCACTCACTATGTTCTCACCTAAAGAGTTAAAATTAATACATATTGACATCAACAAATACTAGTAGGGATTTTGTGTCATGAAAACTATCAGGTATTCCTGGTGGTATGGTGTAACTACATTAGAAGATTCTAATGTTATAATACAATAACCTCAGTTGGCAGTTCCCATCCAATAGTCTAGCAGTTCTGCTTCTAGATATTTACCAAAGAGAAACAAAAACAAACAACCAAAAATAAGCTTGCACAAACATCTTGATTTTTAAAATTGTCCCAAATTGGAAACAATAAAAATCATAGCATAATAGATGTTTAATTCTTAGCATGTGTATGCAATGGAATAACAAAGCAGCAGTAAGCAAGAATGATATATAGATATAGATAGATCATATGGATATATAGATATAGATATTAGACAGTATGCTAGGTGAAAGCAGCCAGACACCAAAGTACATAGAACACACTTTCATTTATTTAAAGTTGTAAAATAGGTAAAATTTGCCTTTGCAGAATTGACTGGGTCTGAACAGAAAAGAATGTGGTGTGTGTGGTGGAAAGTCTGTTCTATATGTGTTGCTACAATTGTAGCTTACTTTGATGCATGCATTTTTCAGAATGCATGAATTATACATTAAAATTTATGCATTTCATGTAAATTTTACCTGAAAGAAGAACGTTAAAAAATTTTAACTTTAATTAATAGGTTTGTTTTTGCAGCAAAATGAGTTGGAAATTCAGAAAACTACCTTTTGTGTATCCTAAGTTTGAGCAGAAGAGCAAATGTTTTGAAGATAATGAGATCCAATTTTCTCCCTGTTTGGAAGGCAGTTGCATATAAGAAAGGAGATAGACTATCATGCTCTCTACACTGTTTGATTGTATATATACATTTTAACTAAAGTTAAAATTTTTTAACGTTCTTATTTCAGGTAAAATTTATATGAAATGCATAAATTTTAATGTATAATTCATGCATTCTGAAAAATGCATGCATCAAAGTAAGCTACAATTGTAGCAATACATAGAATATACCATGATAGATAATAACTCCTTGAGTAACGTAAGCCTGTGACTACACAGGATTCCTAATGATGAGTAAACAAGCAAGTGAATGGAGAGGAGAGAAAAGGACTTCCTTAACCTAGTATGTCAACTACACATATGGAAAGATTAATGGAGCCAAAAAGCATCAATAAATCCTAAGCCATTGCTGAGAAAGTTTGTTAAATGGATAAAATGGTACAAAGCTTCATAATGTCCGTCCACAGTTTATTTTTTGATTACCAGTGGAAGGTCATGGCTTTACAGTGTAAAGAAAACTGTCCCCTACCTCATTAACCAAATGATTTTTGAAGAACATTCTATAAAATAGCTCTTTTAAAATATCAAGGTCAAGCAAGACAAGAAAAGGTTGACCAACATTCCAGATGAGAGACTATAGAGACATAACAACTAAATGCAATGTGTGCACACTTCCTTTCCAACTTGGGCCCGGCGGAATGGCTCCCACCAAGAGGGGTGGCAAGAAGAAGGGCCACTCTGCCACTAATGAGGTGGTGAGCCAAGAATACACAATCAGCATGCACAAGCACATCCACTGAGTGGGATTCAAGAAGCACACCCCTCGGGCACTTAAGGAGACCTAGAAGTTTGTCACAAAGGAGATGAGGACTCAAGCGAGCCCACTGACATTGGGCTCAACAAAGCAGTCTGGGCCAAAGGAATAAGGAATGTTCCATATCGCATCTGGGTTTAGTTGTCCAGGAAACAGAATGAGGATGAAGACTCGCCAAACAAGCTGTATACCTCGGTAACCTATGTCCTTGTCACCACGTTTAAAAATCTGCAGAGGGTGAAAGTGGATAAGAATTAACCTGGGAATAAAGTCACAGAACTGTAATAAATAAATAAATAAATAAATAAATAAATAAATAAATAAATAAATAAATAAAATGAAATGTGTGATAGAGCTGGAAGGTGGTGGAGTAGGGCCAGTAAAAGACATTGTGCAGAAAATTAATAGCACTTGGAAACAGACTGTGGAATTCAGAACGTTACTATATGAATATTGCATTTCTTGAATTTGATAATTATACTGTGTTTGTGGAAAAGATTATATTTCATCTTAAGAAATACACACCATAATGAATGAATAAACATGTGATGTGTTCAACTTCTCAATTGCTCCAGGATAAAAATACTCATGTATAATAATGAATCAAACGGAGCAAAGTGTTAATAACTAGTGAGTGTGGATAAAGAAGGTTAAGATTTCCTTGTACTCATCTTTCAGGATTTCTATGAGCTTGGCGTGGTCTTAAAAAATTAAAGAGAAAGGAGAAGAAAAAGAAAGAGGAAGAGAGGGAGAGGAGAGAAGGAGGGGGAGGGGGAGAGAGGCAGAAGGTGAGGGGGACGGAGGGCGAGGCACAGAGGGAAGGAGGGAAACTCAAGTTCCTAGAGAACAGGGAACAGGGCCACTGGCCACGTTGCTCACCTTCCTAAGGCCTCGGTGGAACAGGCTGAAACCTTCACTGGGTTGGCAGACGCTGACAGGCAGAAAGTGATGATTACAAGTCTGTAAATCAGAGAGCTGGTTTGGACCATAAAATTGGAAGTTAAAAAAATGCATGTCAAGCTGTAGGAAATTTAATTCCTTTGCATATATTATTCTGAAAGTGACTTTATAATTACAAGCATAACTAATACAAAGTTACATACTTTGTTATTTAAGGTCTGGTAGGATGTGGAAACACATCAGGCCTCGAGGCTGTCCTCTCTCTCTCTCTCTCTCTCTCTCTCTCTCTCTCTCTCTCTCTCTCTCTCTCTCTGTTCTCTGTGTGTGTGCATACCAGGCCTACAGAACCCCTCTGATTTTTTCCACAACTCTCCATGGTGGTATTAGCAGCTTCATTTTGCAGAGAAAGCTAGGTCATTGAAATTGTATTTTGCCCAAAGACTCATGACTAGAAAGTGATTCAGGAATGAGAAGTCCTGTAGAAAGAGTAAGTAAGAGGACTTGCTCCCTTATCTTCGAATAGCTCCATGGAAGAAAGTTTGGCCCACTTTGTCTGGATACCTATACCAGAAAGCAATGCAAACACTGCTGTGAAGAACTACTCAATAAATAGCAATTGAATGAATGAATGAATCTTTTTGTGGGCTTTTGTAAGACATAGGTCATATTACCTTTGGGACTAGCTCCTGGGGAAGTTAAGAGGCAGGTAGGAGTTACTGGAGGGAAGGAGGTGAGGAAATAATGACAGATAGAAAGCCAGTCTTTTGATACATTATGCTTTAGAGGACTATTATGGTTTGTGTGCAGTTGTCCTCACAAGCCTCATGCAGCCATTGGGGTGTGGTTCTACTTTGTGATTAATTCATGATCCAAGGCTGGGGTTAGAGGGTCTGAGTACTGCTGAGATTATGAGTTTGAGTGCTACACCCCCATGGGGCAGATAGCCTGAAGCCAGCAGAAGGAAAGGAGAGCAGCCTGCCTCTGCCTCTGCCTCTGCCTCTGCGGCTGCTGTTCCTCCCTTTTGTCTTTGCTCTTTGCTGTTGGATGTTTTCTGCTGCCTTCTGCCATGCGGCACTCTGCATTGGAGCCAGCTGAGTATTGATTTAAACCTCCACAGACTGTGAACAAAAGAAACCTTGCTTCCTTAATTTTGGGTGTCTTGGTATTTTGTTCCAGCAATGAGAGAAGAGTAAGTGAGACTAGGACAGAAGATAAATGGACCTTACCTGGATGATAAGAAAGGACACAGCAGAGCAAGAAGATAGCAGGGAATGATGAGGTTCTCCCAATAGCGAGTGTGCTCTGAAGGGAAGAAATACAACTGACAGTGAGGGCGCTTCGTGTTTTGCAAGTGAAGCAGGTAAAAGTGGTAGCTGTTCAAGTCCAAGGCGATTCTCTCTCTCTCTCTCTCTCTCTCTCTCTCTCTCTCTCTGTCTCCCCCCTCCTTCCTCTTTCATTTTCCGTTTTCTTGATACAGGATCTCTCCATGTAGTTAAATTCACTATGTAGCTCAGGCGGGCTTTGCACTCACAGCAATCCTGCTGCCTCAGCCTCCCAAACCTTTTAAAAATTAAAAGACTTTTTAAAACTTAATTTTATTGGTAGGTACACCTTTAATGTACATAATGATCAAATTTATCAGAGGAATTGTGCCTGTACATCATGTATTTTTATTCTTTGTCCAGGGCAATTTTCAATATCCCTGTATGAGTTGCTTTAATTTTTTCTTTTCTTGTAAGAAAACATACAACTGCTTAGGCAGGCACAGGGGCTGAGGTTTGATCCCCTGGCTGCCATCCTGGCCCTGGCCCCTGGGGCGCACTGAGATGGCAATTGAGACTGGGAGTGATGGGACTTGCCTAAAATCCCAGCGCTGGGGAGGCCGAAAAACAGGAAGGATCACTACAAGTCCGATCTGTCTAGTGAGACCCTGTGTAGACCCTGCACTAAATACATAAAAAATACTACTAAACATACATATTAAATACATAAGAGAACATACAACAACAAATCTCATCTTTCTAAGGAGGTCCTGAGAAGAAATACCCTTTAAAATGTGCACTTCATCCTGTGTGTAAGGATGCTACAAAGCTCACTGGGCTCCTTGCCTCGCTGCAGTCTTGCAGTGTTATCACAACGTCTGCATCATAAAATCCACTCTATGATTTGGAGATGGAGGGTACAGCATCTAGATGCCTTTCTACATTTTTACATAGTAAGAGCAGGTTCTGGGACTGCGTCCAGTTAATCTGAATTTGGTTGGCAATTTTCTACTACATCTCATTGCATTTCATTACCTATTTCTTGGCAGTGTTTGCTAACCTTGCTGGACCCAGAGTCCAGCATGGAGGAGCACCTATGTCCAGTCTTGTGCTTCCTGTAAGATAGCTGCCCTGGGATGATGCCCAGAGACACTGTCTACATTTTCCTGTCACAGAGACAGCCGGAACAGACTCAGCAAGTATTATGTAGCAGCAGCACACCATTTCTGCTTATGTAGGGTTGGCTTGCTTTCTGTTTTCACAGAGAGATATCATCTGAAAACCATGCTTGTCATCAAATAAAATGACCCATCTCTCATCAGAAGAAAGGATGAACAGACTGTACTACATTCATTTGTTAAAACAACAAACAGCCACTTAAAAGCATGAACAGGTCTCAAAAAACATTATGTTGTGCAAAAGAAGACAAAAACACAATAGTATATGCTTCTGTTTATATGAAATTAAAGGACATGGGAAAATGAGTCTATGGTGATACAAATCAGAATATTTAAATGTTTTACTCAGAGGGGAACAGGAACAGGTTTTGCAGTATGTTGGCAACATACCCATCTTGGTCTTGGTGGTAGCTTTCCATGTTACTTCCCCTTTACCAGACCACAGGAGAAAGTGTAACTAGGTAAAATACAGCTATGTTAATTTGTTCTGCTATAGTACAGTAATGATTATACTACATTTGCGTATTTTATAACATCATATCATTTATCTTAAAAATACACAATAAAATTTAGTTGGAAACATAAGTGGTATACTTAAAATTATATTTTTACAGGAAAATTTATGCTTTGATTTAAAAATATACTCACCGTGAAAGCATGTGCTTTTCAAGGAGAGTGAATACTCAGGGGTGTGGAAGGTCTCCAGCCAGAGAGACTCTGAAAGGAGGAGTCAGTGGAAGCCACCAGTACAGTCTGCAGGAAGTTGAGTAGGAAGGGATCTCTGCATGTGCAGGCCAGGCAAGATCACATGCACTGGATCTGGGGTTCCTGATGCCAGGGGTGGGGGGTACTATTCATGTACTTTGTTCTCACTGACTCAGCTGCTATCAGGTCAGTGAGCTGCTGGCTGGAGATTATCCCCCAACCCTCTCCTTGTGCCCCTCTGAGTTCTCTGAAGAGTCACTGGCTTTGTATAAGATCTCTGCTAGAAGCTTGTACTAGTTAGCATGTGCTGTGCTGTGCCGTGAAGCTTTGTATGGGTCAGAGGCCATACGATGTCAAATTGTGGATCAGATGCACATGCTTGCTTTGTGTGCTCCCAATCCGTGGTCACTCGGTCATCTCAGTTTATCATGGAGAGAGAGAGAGAGAGAGAGAGAGAGAGAGGGAGAGAGAGAGGCAGAGAGAGAGGCAGAGAGAGGACAAGGAAGGAAGAGAAGGAAGAGCAGGAAGGAGGAGGAAGAAGAGCAAGAGGAGCAGGCACCTGCAGAAGAAGAAGGGTGGGAAGGGAAGGCAGACTCACAGGTAACATAAGCTTTCTCCGCACTCAAAGCCTGTACCCTTGACATCCTCTGGGAAAAAAGGAAGAAAGAGGGCCAGAGGGAAGGAAGCACCTGAGGGCAGTCCCAGAATATGTGCTATTGTCCTGGGCATGAAGAGGACGGGGAAGTGCAGGCTGTAAGAAGAGGAAGGTTTGAAATCGTCCAAGAATGTGACATATATACTGTATTTTTAAAGACATAAATTATGACTTTCAGATTTTTAGTGGAGTAAGATCAGTTCTTAGGTAAAAGCTCTGGAAAACTCCTAAAACTGCTGTCACAACGGTGACTAGAAAGACACCATTGCTCTATATTAGGAACAGTGAATCAAATCTTACAAGGAGACGCCAATAACATTCTCAACTAGGATTTCTGTTTCCCAGTCTCTCACCTTCCCTGGAATACACAACATATGCAGTGCTATGCTCAGTTGCATTAGTTTGTATATTACTTTATCAATATTCTACTTGATTATTAGAATGGCATACTCTTTTATACTAAGGCAAAGTCAATATTAATCTTTTGATAATACTTACCTCGTATTGAACCTTCACTATATGTCAGATACTTGCAAAAGCACTGCACATATAGTAATTCTTCTAATGGCTCAGCGATATTATTCTACGTGTCCCCCAGCTGAAGTAACTGATGATAGAAAGGTGACACAATTTTCTCATGACTACCATGTTCTTGGCAGAGCAAAGATTCCCATTTAATTGTAATTATTAAATCTGTGCTCTTAGCCACTACATTAATTTGCTTCTTTTAATAACATTCCTTAGTTGATTCTAATAGTGACATTGTGAGTTGGATCTCCCTAACATTATTTCAGAGATGAGGAAACTGAGGCTTGGGGGAGCATAGTATCTAGCTCTAGTTCATAAAAGTGTCCCCTGAGACTCTTCGGTTCAATTAACCATCAGCCATATACTTAGCATCCACTAATTTATTTAATCCCAGATGTTTCTCAAGTGCCTGTAACCTGCTTCAAGTGGGAGCAGCAAGCACATAGCAATTTCATTTACACTGCTAATTTGGTAAACTTTCTCCAGCCTCGGTCCACCATGTCACAGATTCTAATCGTAATAAAACTTAATGAGATTTGGCTATAAATATATGACAGCAACTGCTTGTATAACATTGTAATGTTCTCTGGATTTGCTACCATAATTATCTAGATTTCAAGAGAGGAAACCCTCTTCTATTTTTCGAAGGGAAAGAGAAAAAGAAATAAACCTTGGGCTGGCTCATTCTCAGAGCGTCTGGAAGCCAAAAGATGGCCCAATTTTAATGTGAAATTCTTTCTCAATTGATGCTAAACACTTCCTCATGCACCAATGTTAATTGGTAGCCTACCCTTTACAGGTTTCTATCATATTTCACTGTGTGAAGCACAAAAAATAAAAAGAACAAACATACAGTGCATGAGTTATGACAGTAAGTCTCAATGAGGTATGGTCCTTTACTACAAAGCAACACTGTCATAACATTTGTCTCTAAGGGCTGAGTTATGTTGCTTCCATGAATGTTTGAAGTGGCAGCTTACAAGTTTTACAAATCAGCAAATAAATATCAGGAAAATTTCAGAGAAAGAAACAGAGTTGGCCATATACAATTGGTGCTGTAATAAATATTTTACTTCTTCTTTAATTATCTTGAAAGAAAAAAAAAATCCCAATGGCATTTATAAATGTTGAAAAGTATCTGGACGCAGACTCAGGATAGGGCATGGAGATGCCCTGAATCACAGGACGGATGTTGGTAGCCCCACCCGATGATTACCAGCTGGGCCCAACATTGCTGGATTTCTTAGGCTTTCCAAAGATGCACAGAATCTGGATATTTGTGGGAAATATTTCAATCTTTAGATATTGGCAACTTTCATGAATATAATAAAGGTTGACATTTTCTTGGCGGAAAAACATGCACTTGTGGAGGTCTGATCAGTGAGGGCCCTTAAACAGAATCACCTGGCCAGGGAATCATCTCCTAAAAGTAGCACATAATTTATTTCCCATATAATAACTGCCTATTGTGCCCAAAGTACTTGTGTTAGACATGGAAGGAAACCCAAGCGAACTGTGATTCTTACACCGGTCAGCTGTGTTTGTACCCCAGCTTTACCACCTTCTAGCTGTGGAGCATTAGCCACAAAAAGGGATTATCCCTGGCTGTTGAAGTTCTCCTGAGATTTAAAGAAGATAATGCATTGATTTGCACATCACTCACGGGTTATCACATATCCAGGTTAGTAGTTCTTACCATGATTAACAGCTGTGATAGAAAAGGGATTCCCTCCCCCCCCCCTCTGTCCATCATCTTTTTCTGCAGTCCAGCTTCTTGAAAGTTCTGACTGGTCCTTCTTTCTTGCTAATGTCTTCTCATATGGCTACCACCCAAATCAGGGTAGCTCATGTGGATGCAGATGATTTGCCTTCCTACGTATCAGCTGTCATGTTGAATTATATGGCTTCAACCTCACTGCACCACTGTGCCCTGTAATGTGGTGTTACAGCTGATATTGCGAATCACCCACTCCTGCTAGACCTAATTTATGTCCAGCTGCAGAGCTGTATTTTCTAGTGTCATGTCTTGTTATAGATGTCCTCACTGACTGAGGCTGTGGCTGGGGAATCTCCTAAATTCAGAGCGCTGGACTGTGCTGGGACTTGAAGCAGCCTGCTGCGCAGCATGGACCTCCCTCCTATTTCTGTATACCTATTCTCATCTTCGCTGGAGGCTCTGCTTTGCTTCTGCCAGCAAGCTTCCTTCCTCATGTCCTCTGATTCAAGCCACTTACCCTCTCTAAGATTTTTCCAAATGTTTCTTGACCCTGCCTGTTTTTGATCAGAAATTGTTGCTGCCAGCATTCTGGATTATTTAGTATCCTTTCAAACCTGTTTTCTGTCCTGTGTAGCTCTCTTCTACCTTTATTTGATTTTAAGGGCTTCCAAAGTTCTGCTTCATTTAATGACATCTTTCATGAGTTAAGTTTTACTCTTATTTTATATATATATATATATATATATATATATATATATATATATATTTCATTTTTTATTTCTTTAAGAAATAACAATGTGACAGTTTCAAAACACATTAGTAGTACATTTCCAGTATTTGATACAATGCATATTATTGTCCTCCTATTAGTTATACAGAGTACAGGTGTAGACATAATTTTTCTAATAATTATTAGTACGAAAAAATTTTTTCTCATTGAACTAACAGAAAGTAGTTGTTTACATAGTCCTATGTTCCATAATCGCAGTGGGTTATTGGTAAACCTGGCAATGCTGGACGCTGTTGATTTAAACCTTTTACAGCTCATCATTCTAATCTAGCTTTACATTTTATACCTGTGGTTAAACTTTTCTGCTGGATGGTTAAGGACAAATTTAAGCAAGACCTGTGGAGCAAAACATGTAGCTTTTGTATCTCCCAAGGTCAGTCAACCCCCCTCACGATTTACTTTGGAACCATGTACAGTGCTTTGTAGAACTGTTGTCAGTGTCAGCCATTTGGATGAGTCACGGCCTTTGCTTGGCCAGTTTGCTCTCTGTGAAAGCCTGAGAGAATATTTTCTCTGTAGGCAACTCTCCTTTGGCACCCTATATATCTTCAGTCTCTTTCCTTTGTAGTCCTGTAATCTCCTTGATCACAAAATTTGGGAGAGGCATTGCACAGCTGAATGGAAATCAAGGACTTAAGGGTTAAACAATGAAGTGACTGCAAGCAGAAAAGATACAAAGCATGGCAGGGGCAAAGCCATGCACTTGTATACACAGGATGAATTAGATAATGGTCCTAGTAACATCCAAAATGTTTTTGGTGCTGAGGATAGCAATGTGTAACAGTAAAAATATATTTGGAATGCCTGCCATTCTGGTCCTTTAGATGTGTACTGCTTCTAATGTAATTTCAGTCACTGCTGTACTCTCAAGTAAATGGTTTGTTTACAAGTAAACAAAAAGGGTATTAAGTGAGAGTAAGAGACTAGGAAAAATGCCATAGGACTAACCAGCTACAATTTTGTAGTCTTAGATTTCTAAATGTCTGTGTAAAAATGTGTAACTGCTTTTATCACATTCTATAGAGGTTTATTAGAATATCAATGATTGATAGAAAATACCAGTTCCAAGTTGAGTCTAAGATGTTTGATACTCAGAAAGACAGTGATGTTATGTTCAAGTGTCTGTGTTATATAGTAGTAGTATCACTAAGCTTTTCTTCTGGAGGGTTAACAATTTAAGCTTACAGACCAAAATATAGAGAAAAAGAAGGGTTATAAGGATAGCCAATACTTTGGCCCTGGCCCTTCAACATCAGTGAGGACTCAGGACATAAGAGAACCTGTGCTGTAAATTTTATTCCTATATAGCATAATTACTATGGAAGAACATTTGTAAACACCTGATTCCTGATTCTTATATTGAAACTTAATCTTCGGTGTGATGGTGCTAGGAAGTACTGTTGTGGGGAAGTGTGTAATTCACAAGGGTGGAGCCCTCATTCATAGAACTACTGTTCTAGTAAGAGGCAGAAGAAAATAGAGTGTGTCCCTTCCAAAATGGAGGACACAGGGCAGGGGTGCTGTCTATGAACCAGGAAGTAGAGCCTTGCTTGACAGATACCAAGTCTGCTTGACCTTGGACTTCTCAGCCCCCTAAACTGTAGAATATAAATTTCTGTTGTTTATAAGCCACCAAATCTGTGCTATTTTGTTACAATACTGTGAGCAGACTAAAGCAATAATATAAGGAGTCTGTGGCGGCAGATGGCCATGCATTTGCCTTCCAGCAGTGTGATTTTTTGGTTGCTTCCGTCCCCTTTGAGCTTAGAGTACTCATCTACTAAATGAGGTTATTAATGGGATCTAATCTGCATAGTGGTGAATATTGAGTAGGGAGTGACAGTGGTTGTCACTTCTGGCATGTAGTTACCATTTAGCCTTTGACTTTTATTCTTTATCATACCAAGAAAGCAGCATTACACAAGGTTTGAACTCCTCAGGGTAAAGACTGTGTATGAACCTTTGGGGCTTCACTGCACCTATGCAATAAAGGATGGAAAGGGACATCAGAGAGGAGGCAGCACTGGAAAACATGGATCTGCTGTGCAAACTGCTTGTTTTCCCAGGTGCATAGTAGCATTCTTCAGATCTCTCATATTGCTAGTATGAATTCTTGAAAGACTTAAACTAGAGAAAGCTGAGTTACCTGGAGATCATTAGAATCACCTAGAGAGCTTGGTACAGCAAAGTGCTAGGCAGAGCCTCTCGTTTCTGCTGCTTCCAGGGCTAACAGTTTGCATTTCCAATACATTCTCAGATGCTACTAATGCTGCAGTCCTGGGGGCCACAGTGAGAACTGTTGACAACTGATATTGCCACCCCAATCTGTCTCAGTGACCCTTAATTAGAGATGTATGTGTCACCTCTCTGAGGACCTTTAGCAATGCCTGTGGACACTGGGTCATCACACGTAGGTTAGGGGATTCTACCAGCCTGTGTGAAGGGATCAGAGACGCTGCTAAAAGACACCCAACTACGACACAGAGTTATGTGGCTCTAAATTGAGCACCAGCACTAGCAATCTTGTCTGGTCACTATCAAGTGCCTAATGGGTCTGTACTGTACAGTGTGGATACACTGGACAGAAGGGTGAGTCCCATCCCAGGCGGGATGGAGCGGATGCCAATAAGAATTCATCATACTACTCAAAATGGAACACAATTTAAAACTTGTGCATTCTTTATTTTGGGCTTTTTCATTTAATATTTTTGGACCACAGTAGACTGCAGGTAACTAAAACCATGGGAGAGGAAAGCCCAGACAAGGGGGAGGGGAGTACTGCCTAACTGGGAGTTTGAAGTTCAACATCTGAATTTGAGTGTGGGACACACTTGATTCATCAACACCAGACAAATTCTCAACCTGCAAGTCTCAGTTTATCTCAGAAGCTTTTCTGGCTTCATCTTCGTATGTCAACTACTCTTATATATTTCACATTGTATTGTAATAACACATCTATCAGGAAGCCCTGATACGTGTAAGCTCTGAAGGCACAGATACCCTGGTTACCTCACTGAACCGTATATTCCCCAAAGTATGCATCACTCCTTTTGGGGGTTTTTTGAGTCAAGGTTTTACTAGGAAGTTCAAGCTGGCATTGAACTCATTTTGTATCCCAGGCTGGCCTCAAACTTGCAGTAATCCTTCTGCTAGAATTCTAGGCATGAGTCATAACACCCAATTCAAGCATCACTCTTGACAATAGGGAAGAGGCCAGTTCATACAGGGCGAGTGGCCTTTAGAGTCACAAGCATCACTTACTCTAAGTTTCAGATATAAGACTTAATGCTATGCAATAGTTTCTTCAGTAATGAAAACATGTTGAATTACCTACATTTATTTCTTCCCAAGTTTGACCCTAGTAAACATTTGAGGACACATGTTTATTTGTCTTCCCCTTTGGCTACATTATGCTCTTTCATAAGCATTCCTCCACTGTGATCCTAATTAGAGAGTGCTTTTTATAGTGCTACACAGAACTATGAACTCTAATAGGTAGATTTTAAGGGTATTCTTGTATTCTATTTCTATTTTCCTTTCTAGAGAAAACTTGCTTGAATGAAAGAATCTAAGTCAAATGAATAGCATGATCAAGTTACTTGGTATGATGTCCACACTAACTTGCATTTGTTTTCTCTTAAAGCTAGGATCCTGGCTTGCTATTTGTGGATTTGACTTTTCCATTACCATTTCACCAAGACCACTGTGGATGGTTCTGTAGGCTTCACGTTGCACAATCTAGGGGCTCAACCCTATTTGTCACTCCAGACTTCAAGGACTTCATTACCTTTAAGGGTTACCAAAAGACTCAGGAAAAGTGAGTGATTTAGAAGACTGTCCCATTTCTTTCCTATAGTAGGAGCAGCTCAATTCTATACTCTCATTACATGACCCTGTGGTATCTACAAAGAATCTTGATCAGGCCTGGAAGGGTTTACTTCATTTTGGAGAAATTTGATTTTTTTATTGTCCTGCCTAGCTTCATGCTCCCCACTCATAGATCAAATTCAACACATTCATTGTTTACTACAGCCACCATGCCAAGTGTTAATGGAACCCAAAAGTTGTCATTCATTATTTCTATCTATAGCATAGCAGGTGATAGCATAGCAGGTGTGTATATTAGTCTTCACAGAGCCTACTCTTCCATCACAGACTAGGCAGCTTAAATAGCAGATATCTACTCTTCTACATTTCTGGAGTTGAGAAGTCTGTGATAAAGGTGTTGGCAGGATTGGGTACTTGTGGGGTCTCTTTGGCTTCCAGATTCTATCTTCTCTCTGTGTTCTTACCTGGTCTTGTAGTGTCTATGTCTTAATTTCCACCTTTTATAAGAATGCCAGTCATACTGGGTTGGTGCTTTGTCATATGAATTAACTTTTTTTAAATTTAGTACAGGGTCTACAGGGTCTCACTCTGTAGATCGGACTCATAATGATTCTCCTGTTTTCAGGCTTCTAAGCTCTGCAATTACAGACTTGCGTCACCATACTCAGTCTCAATCACTGTCTCAGTGTGCCCCTGGGGTGGGGCTGGCACAACGTAATAGATATGGAACGCTGGCTGCTGCACTTTACCTAAGCAGGCACATTAGTCCACTGAGCTATCTGGCTGGCCCTCCATGTGAGTTAATTTTCCTTAGTCTCTCCTTAAAAATCCCCAAATATAGTCTCATCCTACATACTGGGGATTAACTTCAAAATATGAATTTGGGTGGAGGGGGCGCCATTCAGCCCCTAATAGTAGGCAACCCCAATTCTTACTGAGTTGCCATTCCTTCCTCTCTTGAAACAGGGAAGATCAGACCTACCTCAGTGCAAGAAAAGCCAACAGTAAAGAATAAAGGTTTGATGAATAGGTAGCCTTTCCAGTAGCAAGAAAATGCTTGCCAATAAGCCCACTGCTGTTTCAGGAGGCTGGAGAGGACCAGAAGGAGGGATATTCTTTCCTGCTACTACACAACCTAGCACCCTTCTTCTCAGTGTGTGGTCACTAAACCATGAGCGTTACCTGGGGACTCGGTAGAAATGCACCGTCTTTGGTCTTACATATATACACAGAGAAGCTCAGGTTACTATAAGCTGATGTATACATGAAAATTGAGAAGCCCTGAGTGATTTGACTGAGAAGCCCTGAGTGATTCGACTGTCCCTTCCCATCATCTTCCTCTCCAGCCTAGGCACTATCTTTGGAATTAAATAATCATCCCTTAGGACTCAGTATTCAACCCTATGCTCTTTTTCATGATTGGCAAATCTTTTTGTATCTTGCCAGTGTCATTTCCACCGGCAGAGAAGAGGAATAAACAGTTTGTCAGAAAGACAAGATTCAGTCATGACATTTAAACTCTGTGGTTTGTACCATGTCAGTCAAGAGTGGAGTAAAGGATACCTTCCTCATCTCCATGTGTTTCAGGTTTTCCTGTCTGCTCTTCAGAAAATCATTAGGTACAGTTTTGAGATTATGCAAAACCATCATGATGGGTCATTAGCAAGCGTCACACAGAGTGTGGGTGGAAAATCATGGTCTAGGAAGTCAGATGGCTCTTAGAGCAATTAGGAGAAATGCCCAATTAATTCTGTTCTTTAACAGTCCCTCCAAAAGTTCTGCACAGTGAAATAACTCCCATTATCACCTCCTGGAGCTCATCTCTGTGACAGTGGGTTTAGCTCAGCCCCCAAATCTGGAGAACACAGCTACTAATGAACCGGACCCATTCCACTCTGGGCCAAATGATTTCCGGTGTGCTCATTCATTTGGGGTCAGAAGGCTTCTGGCCTCCATTAAAAAAGGGCATTATTTTTCAACATATCATCCATCCTACTGTGCACCAGGGCTGCTCTGCTCTCTCTGACACAGCTAGCACTGCAGAGCCCATTAGTATCTAAGCCTCTTCCTCTCTGCCTCCTAGATTGCTGTTGGCAATCCAGACCTTGCCTCTGAGACAGCAGCCATCAACAGAGCAGCTCAGGAGACAGTAAAACCGTTTCATGTTTCTGTCCATGGGAATCTTATCAGTCTGGACATACACCTGAACAATTTTCTAGTCTCTTCGGTCTGTGGCTCAGACACCTGGGTGTCCCACCCCCGATCCCTTGCAATTTGAGCCGCATTTCTGGCAATGCATTACACACTCACTATGAGACATCCATCACTGAACATCAGCCAAGCCTGTGCCCGATACTTGCTGCTCTGTATCACATCTGTGCACCTCTTTTGCTACAAAGGTAGCCTCTGACCCCAAGGAAGTTTCCCTGTGATTTGTGTGGTTCTTGTGACCTGCTGGTGCTGGCATGTGATGATCCAGGTATCACTGTGTGAGAGCTATCATTTATTTTCAGCATGTGAATGGGTTTTGCCTGGATTTGACTCCTCGGTGTCTGTGCAATACATTGAAACCTAATTGATGGGAAATCTAGTAGTGATAATGACTTTCTGATGCCAACTATCCTAGCATGGTGCTTTTTGATTAAACTGTTTCTGATCCACCTCATTTTTTAATTAAAATTTTTATTTTGAGATGATTAAAAATTCACATGTGGTTGTTGAAATCAAGACAGAAAAACTCTATATACACACCAGTACCAATGCAATAGGCTGAAAGGCAAAATTTTGCAAAACTGTTTACAATATCCCAACAAAAACACAGAGCTTGTCCACTGTAACAAGAGTGCTCCCTCCAGTATCCTGCCACCTCTCCTCCTCAATACGGGAGGAGGAGAGGTTATAACCCCCACCTCTGCACAGTTTTATAATTTTGAGAATTTTATGCAAATTGAATTTTGCAGTATGTGACACTGATTTTTTTTTTATTTTATTTTTTGCAGTACTGGGGATTGAACTCAGGACCTTGCAGTTGCCAGGCAAGCATTTATTCTACTGAGCTATCTCCCTGACTCCTGAGATTGATGATTGATTTTTTTCACTCAAAACAGCTCTCTAAAGTTTCATTCAGAGAGTTATAGGTAATGTTTTTCTTTTTTTTATTGCTGAGTGGTCTTACACAAAATAGATACACTATAGTTTGCTTAGCCATTTACTCAATGAAGGACATCTCAGCCTTTGAGTTTTGTTAATAAAGCTGATGTCAATATTTGTGTAAAGGATTTGTAAGAAAATAAGTTTTTAGCACTCTGATGTACATGCCCAGAGGTGAACACTTCTGGTGATATGATAATCCCATTGTCTTAAACACATTTCTCTTTGCTAAGATGAAATACTCCCACACCCAAAGTTTAAAAAAGAAAGACTAATTTGGCTCATGGTTTGTAGGGGTTTTATTTCATAGCCAGCTGGCTCCAAGGCAGGGTGGTGTGGCAGAAAGGATTTCAGAGGAAAAATAGTTCAGGGAGGGGAGAAGGTAGCAAAGTAAGCGAGGGTAGCAAAGTAAGCGGCCACCTTTCTGTTCCTTATATTTCATCCAAGCTACTTATGGCGCGCTGCATTCACACCTTTAATCCTAGTGCCTTTGGGCCTAGCATTAAACCATGAATCAATCCCAGCATCTTATACTCTATACCCAGCCTACATGTGACAGTGTGAGGCTTTGGAGGGATACCTAGATACATGACATCTACAGTTTTTTGTTTGTTTGTTTGTTTGTTTTTTCTTTTCTTTAAAAAATTCTAACTTGTTCTCCTGTGTAGCTGCACTACTTTGTATCCATGCCAGCAAGTAGGAGTGACCCAGTTTCTCCTCATGCTTACCAGGACTCGGCTTGCAGTGTTGAGCATGTCTTCATGTGCTCAGCTGTATCGGTATAGCCTTTTCTGGAAAATGTCTCCTAATATATTTTAGCTCCCAGTTGGACCACTTACTTTTATATTTCCTCTTAGTTTTTGAAAATTCTTTATGCATTTTAGATCCTGGTTCTTTGTCAAATACATAGTTTACAAATATTTATCACCCGTTGTTAACTTTTTTTTAACTTATTATCAGGGTATTTGATAGGGTCAATTTACTTACTCAAAAGTAAAAGTAAAATTTGTCAAATTTTTGAGTTATGGATTACATTTTTATATTGAATTAAGAATTTCTTGTCTTGCTACATGTCCCAAGACAGTGTATTAGTCCCCTTTCTCCTACTATAACAGAATTCCTGAGATAATCAAAGTAAAAAGAGGTAAGGTTTCTGTTAGCTCACAATGTGGAGGTTTTGGTTAATGACTCACTGGCAATGTTGCTTTCATCCTGTAGAATACATGACAGTAGAGCACCTGTTGAAGCAAAGCATTCCCACCTCCCAGGTAGGATGTGAACATATAACAGAGGAAACAAAAGGACCCGGGGTCCCAGGTCTCCTCCCAGGGCATGCTTCCCAAGGAC
The DNA here is from genome assembly GCA_004027025.1 of Myocastor coypus. Lineage (NCBI taxonomy): Eukaryota > Metazoa > Chordata > Mammalia > Rodentia > Myocastoridae > Myocastor > Myocastor coypus. The sequence continues at coordinate 46,514 of PVJA010003154.1, forward strand.
TTAGAACCTTCTGTTATGCCCTTCCTCTTAAAGTTTCCACCACCTTCAAATGAAGTCAAGCTGGGAGCCAAACCTTGAACTCACAGGAAATTAGAAGATATGCTGTTCCTAATCAAAATTATTGCAGAGAGCCTGTCGCATTTTTTAAAGTTTGTATGGTTTTACATTTAAGTCTAGTCCATTCTGATTTTTAAAAATAAGGTATAAGATTTCTGTTCAGCTTCCTTGTTTTCTTTTTTGTTTCCCCAGCACTCTTTGTTAGCAAGTCTGTCTTTCCTCTTTGGCTCTGTGGCTTGCCTTTGGATCTTTATTGAAAGTCAGATGAAAATGAGTCCATTTCTGCATCTAAGTCTGCAGCAGTACCAACAGCCATGATTTCGGAAGCTCTACAGTAATCTTGAAATTTTTTACACCGATCTCCTCCATGTTCCCCCTTTCTTTCAAAATAGTTTTAGCTTTTCTTTTTTCTTTGATTTTCCACATAAATTTTAGGTATAAATCTCCACGTGAATTCTGGTTCCTTGCAACCTTGCTAACCTCACTTACTGGTTCTAAGAGATTTTGTTTTTGTTTTTGTCATTTTTCTTTGGGCAAACATAAAACAAAAATAAAACAAACAAACAAAAACAAAGAAATTCAATGCATTCTGTCATTGCAATCATGTGATCTACAAATAGGGTCAGTATTTTCTGTTTTATAGCCAAGTTACATTTGCCAGAACTTAGAACACTGTGAATGAGAGGAGTTTAAATAGCTACCTATATCTTCCTAATCTAAACAGAAAAATATTCAGATTGCTCTATTAAATTTAGGAAATTTCCTCTTATTCTGATTTTTTGAGAATTCTTTAAAAACTATAAAAGGATGTTAAATCTTAAGCGATTTTCCTGTGTCAATCGACATGATTTTCTATTTTAAGCTATTACTATAGTGGATTACACTGACTGATTTTTAAATATTGCAGTAATAAAGTAAACCTCAATCAGATGTGTGATTCTTTTTATATACTTCTAAATTCTAGGATTTAAGGAGTTTGACTCATTAGATTTCATGTGTGAGTGAAATCATGTGGTATTCTATTGAGGAGATTAGGTAAGGTGTGTTGAATCTATATTGATGATACATATTAGTCAGCACTTAAAAATACTATTTGTGTGTGGTTTGAGTACTAGGGTAACACTAATCTAAAAATGAAGTGGGATGTTTTCCCTATTCTGCTATTTTCTGGGAGAAATTGTATAGACTTGTATTGCCTTTTAAATGTTTCTTAGATTTTTTTCAGGGAAATGATTTATGTAGAGCCATAGTTTTCTCTTTCAGGAATTTTACTTTACAAATTCAACTTTCTTAGAATTTATAGAGTACTACACATTATTTCATTTGGAGTGATTTGTGATAGCTTGTCCTTTATAGATGTAGTCCATTTCATTAAAGGTGTCAATTTTTGTGTATGAAATTGTTGTAGCAATTTCTTATTTTCATGCCTACAGGGCCTGTGGGAAATCCCTTTTTTCCTACCTGATATTGCTCATTTGTGTCTTTTCTCTTTTTATCTGTCAGTCTTATTAGAGGAGTATCAATTTGATCAAACTTTTCTAAGAACCAGCTTTATGTCATTGCTTTTTACATTGTTTTATTGCTCCAGTGGTTTCAGTTTCATAGATTGGATGTTATATTCATTTCGTTTTTCCACTTGCCGTGAGTTTCATGGGTTTATGTTATCATTTGTATCTGAAAGAGCTCCCAGAACCTCGTCTGTTTTAAAGGTGATTACAAGGCTCATTAGCTGGCATGCTGTTGGAAGGTGGGACATGGTCTGAAGAGACAGACCACCAGGACCCAGTGCTTGGCGGGTCCATCTCTCTACCCAGTGTCTCCCTTTCCCTTCATATCCTGAGAGCGAGGAGGTGGGCAGTTTCTGAGACCATTTTATCATGCATGCTGTTCTGCCCTGGAGGTAGCTCATAATGGTGCTCAACAAACTGTGAAGGCAAATAAATCTCTCATTCTTAAGTTGTTTCCTTCTTTAAGCACTGGGTTTCCGAAATGAGAAAGTTTATTTCATTTTTCATTTTCTAGAGATTTGATACTTGAGTTGTCCTGGATCCTAATGTATGCATTCAATACTCCTTAACTTTAACTGTATATCACGTTTTAATACGGTGAGGTTTTATATTTAGTTCAATATAATTTAAAACTTTTACCTTGATATTCTTTGATATTACCTCCTGTTTTTAGAGTTTAATATATAACATACTAAATATATGTTAAATATATATTTAATATATAGTGTATTATATATATTTGTGTGTGTGTGTGTGTGTGTGTGTGTGTGTGTGTGTGTGTGTTCAGTATTTCAGGAGAGATAAGAAATATAAGGCACAGACCCTGAATAAGATAGAGTACTTAGAAACAGGTCAGTTAGTTTCCAGTTATTCTAAGGTTCTTTTGTCATCTTTCTGTTATTGATTTCTACTTTGACTCCATTACAGTTGAAGAATCCAGTGCATAATTTCAGTTCTTTTCAATTTCTTGACAGTTATTTCATGACTCAGGTCTTGGTGTTACTGGAACATACTCCACAGACACTTGCAAAGACTGTGTACTCTGCTGGTTAGGATGAATTATTGTATAAATACTGATTTGATTCTGTTGGTTGTGTTCTTCTATGTTCTTGAAAGTTCTTGTGTGGATACAGGTTTTTATTCTTCATCTAATGAACTGACTGGGTGATGCTGAAACTCTATGTTTAACACTTTGAGACACTGTCAAACTGTTTCTCAAATAACTATACCAATTCATAATAGCATCAGCTAATATCTGAGAGTCACATCATATATTTTTGAATATTTCTAAAATTGAGACAGGGCGCCCCGAAATTACAATGAACTATTTTTACTTTCTCTAGTAAACAAAGGCCAAATGGGACATTTTGCAATTTGCAGCATCTTAGATTTGACATGTGGTTATTTTACCTCATCAGATAAATAGTCTCAGTTTTGATCATAATACAAAAATAAAGATGACAAAAAATCAAAAAATGGAAGTAGAATACAGGTTAAGAGTAGAGTTTAGATCATCTCTGTAGTTGGCAGAGTAAGAAAAGAGAATAGGTGATGATTCACATAAGGAGAATTTATCCATATGATGGATCTGAGAGGGAGGTCAAACAAATAATCATCTATCGCAGCAAGAAATCAATAGAAAATGTAAAGCTTGTAAATATACAAATAGAAACGTGGTCCCATTATTTAGAAATATGAAATTGACTACTAGAGAAAAAAATGAAACGAGATAAGGATGGTCATTTTTGCTGTTACATGTTCAGGGAAGTAGGAGGGATGTAGAGTTGGTGATGTGCAAAAGATTAACCAAGTATGAGTTCTGTTTGATATTTAACTACAGGTATGATTTTAATAAAAATATTAAAAGCTAAAGTTAAGTTTAATACATGTATGTACTTTATTAAACTAAATTCTTTTATGTTCAGTATTTCAGGAATAAGACATATAAAATACAGATCCTGAATAACATTGAAAAAAGGTAAGCAAAAAAGCCAAATGTGTTTGTTGGCCTTCCATTACTGTCATAATTACCAAGGAAGCTTGGCTGAGTGTGGTGACATTTATCTATAGCCACAGAACTCAAGAGGCTGAGGTAGAAGGATCACTGTGAATTCAAGGCTACCCTGGACTACATACTGAAGCCAGGCCATCCTGAACTACATAGAAAATAGCAAAACCCTATCTCAAAAAAGAAAAAAGAAAGAAAGACAGAAAGACAGACAGACAGACAGAAAGAAAGAAAGAAAGAAAGAAAGAAGACAGACAGACAGACAGACAGACAGACAAGAAAGTTTATTTTGTTTCATGATTTAATGGCCCAAAATCCATGATGACTTAGCCTGTTGCTTTTGATACTGTGACAACACAGTACCTCATGGTGGAAGCGCAGGACAGTGGAAACTGTTTGCCTGACAGCATTCAAGAAGCAAAAAGTGGCAGGAAGAAACCAGCAGCCCACAGTCCCTTTCCATGTACAGCCATAATAAGCTAGGACAGCCCATGAGGCCACACCTCTTAAAGTCTCTGCCATGTCCCAATAGTGCCATGGGCTAGAGCATATCAACTTTTAGGGAGTCTTTGAGATACAAACTATAGCACCATACAGTGGCTTGACCAACATTTTGCACTTTTCAAGCGCAATTTATCAAACATGAAGATTCTACTACACATTACTGATGATATTTCTCTATAGTTCAAGGATAGCACAATTGAGAAGAGAAGACAGAGAAGAAAATTATAGTTTAATCTTACATTGGTGGCTAAAGTTTTCTAGATGAAAAGAGGCCAATGTTAAGATTCTGATTCAGTTTCCAACATTATACAGGTAAATAATTAAACTATTTCATGTCTCTGTGACTTAGCTTTCTCATCTCAAAAGTGGGAAGAATATTCTACTTAGTCTGCATAACAATTTTGGGAGTATAGCCATCTTCACAATGTTGGTCCTTCCTATCCAGGAGCAGGGAATATTTTTCTATTTTCGGAAATCTTCTGTGATCTCTTTTTTCAGAGTACTGTAATTTTTATTAATACATCTTTTACTTCTTGGTTAGATTAATTCCTAAGTATTGCATTTTCCATGGTGCTATTGTGAAAGGTATTGTTTCTCTAATTTCCCTCTCAGTGTGTTTGTTATCTGTGTAGAGGAATGCAATTGACTTTTGGGCATTTGTATCCTGGGATACTGCTGAATTTGTGTATTAATTCTAGTAGCTTCTTGGTTGAGTTTTTTGGGCCTTCTAGGTACAGTATCATGTCATCTGCAAATAATTATAGTTTACCATCAACAGGTATCGCAGAACTAGAGAAAGCATTCCTAAAATTTATTTGGAACCAGAAAGAAAAAAAAAAAAAAAAACACCCAGAATATCAAAGGCAATCCTGAGCAACAAAGATAAGGTGCAGTCATTATAATTCCTGACCTAAAATTATACTACAAAGTTACTGTGACAACATTAGCATGGTATTGGCAAAAAATATATATGTACCTGAGGATCAGGTCTAATAGATCAGGTCTAGTAGAGGATCTAATAGATTAGAAGATTCAGAAGCAACTACAAACACACTTAGCACCTTATCTTTGACAAAGGGTCCAAACACACTTACTGGAAGAAAGATAGCCTCTTTAACAAATGGTGCTGGAAAAACTGGCTCACTACATGCTGAAAACTAAAACTTGACCCAGGTCTATCACAATGCACTAAACTGAAGTCAAAATGGATTAAAGATATAAACATTAAAACAGAAACACTAAATCTCCTGGAAAAAAAAAGTAGGAGGAACTCTCGAAGATATCAGGATAGGCATACAGTTCATGAACAAAAACCAAACTGCATGGGTAATACTTGTATGAGTTAAAAACTGGGACCTCTTTTTATTGAGAAGGTATTCTACTTGGCCCACAAAACCAAATTAGATTATGAAAATTAGATAAAATCAAGAATGTAAGATTTGTCAAAAACACTACTACACCCAGTCCCAATGGCTCTCTCAGTGTGCCCTTGGGGGTGAGGCCCGCATGGCATGCCTGGGATAGTACAGGTCACTGCATCTGCCTAAGCAGATATTTCAATATGCTGAGATATTTGGCCAGCCCTAATCTTTTCTCAAGATACAAAATATTAAAATTTAAAAATTCATAATCCTTTGTAAGAACATTGATGTCAGATATGTCTGTTACTTATTAATATTAAAGTGTGAATCTTGGACCTTGTGTGATGTTTCATGGCCCAGAAAACATGCTGTGAGTACATGTGAGACATTTTAATATCCTAAGTGACCTGGAAGCTGCTGTTTATTAAGAACTTTCACTCTCTATAAGTGACCTATTGGGAACTGTGAAAATGGTGTGATACTTTCTTAACCCAGGAAACCCTACAAAATCATGCCAATCCATATGCCCAAGTCTTTGTGTTCAACTTAAGAACACCCATAAAACTGCCCAGGCCTTCAAGAATATACGTATCTAAAAGGCCACCAAGTATCTGAAGGATGTCACTTTAAAGAAGCAATGCATAGCACTTTGTTCTTACAATTTACTGTATGCAGAACAAACAGTGAGGCTGAACCCAGGGCCAGTGGCCCAAAAAGAGTGCTGAATTTTTGCTGCACATGCTTAGAAACACAAAGTAATATTGAACTTAACTGTAGATTTTCTGGTCATCGAATAGATCCAGGTGAACAAAGCAACCAAGAGACACCACCATATATGAGCTCTCCCAGCCATGCTTCCATGATCCTTACTGGAAAGGAACAAATTACTTAAAGCAGAGGAGGCAGCTATAAAGAACAAGAAGATATCCCAGAAGAGACTAAAGAAACAGAAACTTATGGCACAGGAATAAATTAAGCATTAATGCAAATTGAAAAAAAAAATGAACTTTAGGGTGTTCTATAGTCTCCTCATTCCATTTCAATTGGGCATGAATGTCACATACAGATTGTGATTACCATCAGTGAGACTGAAAACATTTCCTATATGTTCAATCATTTATTTAGCTGTCAAAAACATATTTCACATATTAGAGCAGAAACAAATATGGTGGTGCTCCCTCATAATCTCAGTATTCTGGGAGGTTCATCCAGGAGGGTCATATGTTTGGGCCCAGTATAGAAAATTTAGTGAGACCCTGTATTAAAATAAAACATAAAAAGATGGCTATGGATATATTTCTGTGTGAGGCTGTGGGTATGGAGAACACTTTGTGGTCTCCATTGCAGCTCAGGAAGTTTATATTTGTCATCCCATGGGAAAGATATTAGATAATAGATCCAATCTATTACTTCAGTGCAACTCGTGGTGTGAACAAAGACACCAAATCATATTATAGTTATGGAGAGTGAAGGGGTCCTAAGTGCCGCCAGCATGGTGGATAACTGGAACAAAGGCTTCCACCTGGGGCAGAACCTGGATTTCATTAGTTCGTGAAGAAGGGAATGACTTGAGGATGAGTAACTGAGAGTGGTGGAAAGTAGGTGCGTGTTGTGAGCTGGTCTAGGTAGGGGGTCTGAAATCACTTCTGCAATATGCAGAGAGAAGGATGTGCAGAAAGAATAACATGGGTGACATAATTGAGGTAATATCTAATGTTTAAGGATCAGTGGTTCAGGGAAATCATAGCCTTTTACCTTGAGGCTCAATCCCAGCTGTGTGGAGTATGGCTCCCCATCCAGACTCACCCTGGCTCACACATGGGAGCTGCAGCGGTGGAGCCCAGGGAAACACTGCTCTATAGTTTTTGCTTCAAAGGGCATACATCAGAACCTCTGCTGGACCGATTTGCATTGCTTAAAGCCAATTGAAAGGATAAGGAAAAGTCTTGGCCATATCAGTAGATGGAAATAGGACCAGGTTCAGTCAAAATGGAGACAACTGCTCCTCCTTCAAGGAGAGTCACCCTCTCCTTGGTTGGGTTCAAATCCTAGTACTGAAACCAAAATTACTCAAGTAAAAAACAAACACAAGTCATTAGCTCATGAACTCCAGAAGAATAAAGAATAGTTTGAGGCTAATGATGTGGTTCAGTGGTATAGCACTCGCTTAGTGTTGGTGAGGCCTTGGTTTCAATCCTTAGTACCAAAGAAATAAATAAATAGACAAATAAATATATTGACACATAAAGTACCTACATTAATCAGCTAAGTTCTAGATATATATACTTACATAAGTGTTGCACACATATGGGTATAATAAGAGCGATTTACCCATCTTACAAAGGAGAAAAGGGTCTTAGAGATGTTATGTTTCATGAGGATAGATTTTTATCTAGAGTCTGTAGAAAATCTACTTCATTAAAAGAATTAGGGATACATATTACGAAGAAGTAAAGTCACTTTTTTGGAAAGGGAAGAGAAGAGACGTGGGGAAGCAAAATAATTTTGTTGGCAAAAGGAGCAAAAGTAAGTAGACTGCTGTCTTGTTGAAGTAAGGTAGGAAGTCTAGAGTTGGAATTGGTGTGGAGGGTCCTTGTTTTTTGCCTCTTTTACTACATGGTAATAAAGAGATCCCTCCCAAGAGAGTGGTCATAACTTTCAGGCTACTTGGTCTCTAACACCCTGGATTTGACCATTGTCCTTTCCATAAGTGCATTCTTGTATAAACACCTCTGTGGTCTCTATGTGCTTTCCAGGTGTTTTAACTTGTGAGATTTATAGCTGAGTTACATTCAAGGCTGAATTTGTAAAAAGGATACATGTGCATTTTAGTATACTGATATGGTGAGAAAAGATATATTATTTCTGTATTATATAATATACATGTAAGATTTTTAAATAATGTTGTCTCTCTTTGATGCTTTGTGATTCACTGGAGAAGGAGGGAGGACGAAATGGAGATTTGGCATACAGCAATACCTAATATCATCCTTGGGCTACCTGTTACACTGGCCAATACTATTTTCCATTGCCTTAAAGTCTGTTGGAGATAGTCTTACAGATCTTAGTCACAAGATGCCTTGAAAGAGACACAAACTGCTTTTATAGCAGAGGTACCCAACTTCTGCATCCATCGCACCGTTACACTCTGTAGGAAGCAGAACTGGCATGAGATTGGAAAAGTTGCTCAAAATCATGGGACTAGAAAGGGAGGAGACAGAATTCACATTCTGCTTTGGAAACTCGAGCTCTTAATCACGGTATCATGCCCTTTTGTTGTAAATGCCAAGAACAACTGAGGATAAAAAGTAGAATTATTTGTTAGGCATTTATGTAGACATGCAACTTAATCACTGCAGAAATCCAAAGACATTTATATTATATTATATCATTTTATTTTTATCTGTGAAAAAATAAATAAGCGTAGAGATGCCAAGGAGAAAAGGAAGATAAAGCAGGCAGGATCAAAATCGGTGGCCACACAAGCTATAGGTATGAGAAGGAAAAACAGGAAAGAATCTGCTATTGGGAAGAAGTTCAGGCAGGTGAGGGTGCAAAGAATCCTTGTCAGTTATCTGCTTTATTATGATATCATCTGTCTCAGATGAACACACCATGAACCGCCTAATTATAGTGAAAGCTAGAGCTACCTATGGACCGATTAGTAGAAAAACTGGAGATTGCTGCTGGCCCTTTGCCATCACATGAAAGTTGGAAGTGACACCAACAGATGATACCACAGTCAAGAGATAGAGGGTGAAGTGTTCCCAGTGGCATCATCTCAGCAACCAGATCGCGTAATACCTAATGTCATCCTTGGGCTATCTGCTATGCTGGCCAATATCATTTTCCATTGCCCTTAAGCCTATTGGTGATAGAGTCTTACAGATCTGTTTCAAGATTCCTGAAAACAGACACCAACTGTTTTTATAGCAGAGGTATCCAACTTCTGGATACATACCACCATGATGCTCTCTGGGAAACAAAACTGGCATGAAGATTTCTCTAATAGCACTCAATGGATGGACACTGACTCAGAACAAAGACTCAGGATAAAAATATTGATCTCCTTATCTCTAGGCAGCATAACACAAGCAAGCTTTGAATGTACTTGTTCAATACCTTTACAAATTCTACTTCAGTTCATGTTCCTCAGGTAGAATTTCATGGGAAACTGCAGTTCTTATTAGTAGTAACTCTTGGAATTATTTTGGTTATAAAACAAGAAGGCAAAGAACTTTTTTAAAACAGAAAATTAGCATTTATTAAACACAACTTGTTATGTATCACTGTGCGGGCACTTTGGCATAGATTATGTCACATTTCTCAAAACAAACTGTAGAAGTGATAAACCTCAGTTCTATTGTGTGCTTGAAAAATCTGCGTCCAGGATTTTCCACCTGGTTTTTATATTCTGCACTTTGAACAGTGTACATTGCTTCCATACACACAATGACCTGGGGACAGGATCTCTGGCCTGAAAGCAGTTGTGCCTGTATGATTTGTAGCACAGCATAGCTCAGCACTTTCACCTGTTAGCTGTGACCTTGGACAAGTCACTTCTCCTCTCAGAGACCCATTTTTCATCTAGGAATCTGGAAAAATACAATGTGACCACATGGCGAGAATTGTTAATTGAGCAGATGTGTGACAGATGGTAGAATGTCAAGGCCAAGTCTGACACGTTTCCCTACGTAATATTTTCTCTGATTTTTATTTATTTCATTTTATGTATTTGGCACAGGGTTTCACGATGCAGCATAGACTAATAGTGATCTGCCTGTTTTCAGCCTCCCCCCTGCTGGGATTACAGGAATGTACCCTTCCCCAGCCCACCCCTGTGCAGCATGTGGGTCCAGGGATCAAATCCTGGTCCCTGCTCTTAGTCTGCTGAGCTATCTTGCCTGCCCTATCTTCCTTGATGGACTATTGTCTCCCTGCTTCTCAAAATACTTCTCTTAGATGTGAGACACTGAACTTTCCAGTGGCTCCCTCTCAGTCCCCAGATGTTGCCTTCACCCCTGCATACTCCTCCACTGGTCTTTCTAAGTTGTAGCTAGTTACACAAAACTCGGTTCTGGGCTGTCTCATTTTCTTGGGCCATTGTCCATGATTGGTACCATTCCAAGGTGTGCTTGCAAATGAAATCTCCCATTAGTATCTTTGCTTTACTATACTCACCGCCATGCCTTCTTAAAGTCTATCTTTATTCAAAAACTTTTCTTATGTGCTCTATGTTCTACTAAAGTTTAAGCTCCATGAAGACAGAGAATCTAGCTGTTTTGTTCACTACTATATCTGCTGCACCTGAAATATTACCTAGTACTTGCTAAGAACTCAATACTGAAATTAGTTCGTTAGTTGGTTAATAGTTAGAATATACAATTTGCTTTTATTGCATAGAGGACTATCACCAACAATACCAATAATTCATGTTATATTTTCTGTGTCCAGTCAATGATCAATAAATATTCCTATACCTCAGTGATGTTAGAGTGAACAACTTTATCCATAAGAGTCCATAAAATTACCTACCTTCCAAGACACTCGGGAATAAGACTATATTTAAAAATTACCTGAGGCAATTAATGTCTCGAAGTGATGTCAAGTGCAATAAAGCCTCACAGTTGATTCTAAGCTGAATTAAATTCATCACCTACTCACTGAGCACATGTCCTATCAATGTGTCTGTGCTAGGCTCTGCAGAGAGAGGATTATAATAAATTATACTTGGGAGTGGGCTTGTAATTTGCTTTGCATTTATGTGAAGCATCCGGGCTGGGCTTAAGGTAGGTTGTGCTATGTCTCTGCATGCCCACTGGAGTGACGCAGCAGTGTCAGAGACATCTTAATCATAGGTAGTAAACACAGTGCTGCATAGAAAGCTGATTGGATAAAAATTTGACTGAGAAGCTGTTGTGTCTAAGGTATGTCCAGGTTGCTACTGAAAGTGAGGTCTATGAGTCAGCAGCAGCCCCCTTCTGCAGTGCCACCACAGCCTATGCAAGCAGAATCCTCTGGTGATTTGCATTCACATTCCAGTTTGAGAAGCACCTTTGATGCATGGGCTCAAATGTTTTCTCAGCCCAGCTACCACTGAGTCTCACTTTTCTACAGACTGCTTGGCAAGCTAAGTGGTAACAGAGCTCTGGGTGAAGTGAGTGGTGGACCACCACTGGCCTACTACTGGTGACCCCTGAGGTACGCCACTAAGCAGCACTCCCAAGAGCCTCAGAGACACATGAGCATCCCAGGCAGGGTCGGGTAGAAGCCCTGCAGTGTAAGACGGGACAAGAGGTAGTGGTGTGCGGTTATTATGATAGCTAAGGAAATGCCTAGAAAAGCTATGTGACCAATGCGCAGTGCTAAGGATAGGTGCTGCAAGTTCCACTGGTGCATTCAGTAATCAGGAAGCATCTCCTTGGGACTAAGGAGTGGAGGAAGAGAGACTGGGGAGTGTGCTTCCATATCATCGTGTTACAACGAAGTCCAGATGGCAAGAGAGTTGATGGCCAGACAATGGCACTTACTAGCTGAGTAGCTTTGGTTAGAGCATTTGACCTCTTTAGATTTCATTTTTCTCCTGTGTCAAATGAGGTGACAATGATTGCTACCTTTTCAAATGATTGTAGCATCGAGTATAAAAGTGGACTGTCAATTGAAAAGCACTGTGCCTGGACCACATAGTGCAGAATCAATACGCATTAGCAGCTCAGATTGCCACAACTGCTCCCACTGCTCCCAAACCTCAGGGCTGGATGTGGGGCAGCAGCTTCGTCTTGGCTTCCTGCATATCAAAGCTGTCTGGGGAGTTTTTAAAATGCAGATTCCAACCACATCCCAGGTCCACTAAATAATAATCTCTGGCAATGAAAGTCGGGCATCAATACTTTTGAATTTCCCTGGGTGATTCTGATGGACAGTCATGGTGTACCTTGTACCACGCAATTGATGGTGATTTGGATGAAGCATGCTCTTCCTCCATGCTCGTGGTCTTCAGGAGCTTAACATGTGGACAGAAAATGACCATCACATGTTGCAGCTGTGCATAAGGATCTGAGAAGACAGCAGGACTTGCTAGTAAGACGTCTCTGAATCTAAAAGGCATGCAAAACAAAGATAAATGTAATCTCTGACCATTTTTCCTATTCTATAGGCAGTTACATAAAAGAGTAACTGCCCACAATTCATATTCTGACAAAAAGTAGACTGTCAGACGAAGAATGTAAGTAGGTCACTGCAGCCTGCCTGGCAGTAGCCATGGTGGTCTGTGGAGGGGTGGATGTCTACTAACCCCTCCAGGGCTTAGATTACTGTTTTGTGAGTGGGGTGGGTAAGTGAATGCTCTGTGTGGGCCCAGGCAGATGGTGAAAGAAGAGTAACCATGAACTGTCTCAAAGAGGTACTAAAAGACTCTGTTAAGTCCAGAAATCCAGAGACACCCTACAGTCCAGTGAGTTGTGCATGGTGAGAATACCTTCATCAGTCAGCAGTGTCCTTGCTCTGGCACCCACGAGTCCTCAGGCTCCTTTTGGTTGAAGAGCTAGGTAAGTCAATTCCTCACCTCTGAACTCACAACAAAACCAAGTAGCTTGATAACACTCGATGGACTGTTGTCAGGGGCCAAAGTGATTCCTTGCCCAAAGGTATGTCTCAGTCTAACCCTGCTGTGAGAGAGATCTTATTTGGAAATAGGATCGTGTAGGTGCCACTAAGTTGAGGTCATGCCGCATCATGGAGGGTCTCAATCTAATGACTGCTATGCTTGTAAGCAGAAAGATACAGAAACAATGGGAGAGCACACCAGGTGCCTACAGAGGCAGAGAAACAATGACGCAGCTGCAGGCCGAGGGGTACCAGGTTTGTTCTATGAGAAGCCAAACACACACAGGAGGAATGATATCTGAGTGCCCTCAGAAGGAGCATGACTACCACACCTGATTCCAGACGGTTGCAGAGGACAGCAAATTGCTGTTGTTTTAAACCACACAGCTTATGGCAATTTTTTACTGCAGCCCTAGGAAATAAATGTATCTAATGATCTGTCCTGTTTCAAATAAGAACAGGCAATCACATCTGGCCAGGAGCCGGGATCAGAGAGCAGCCAACAGACAAATCCCCATCCATTATGGATGAAGTTCGAATGACCCAGCCTCATGCTGGCCACAGTCTCTGAGGTTGAGAGCCCCATAGGCATTTTTTGAAAGGTTCATTTGTTTTGTTTTGCTCAAGGCCAAGATAGAACCTGACTTTGGTAGAATTTGTTAAAATTGGTTGGATTTTTAAAAAGCCTCAAGTGAAGATTTGTTACGCTATTGGATCTATCTGGGCATGTGGGCAGGCATCAATATAAGCACCATTCTCTACAAATAGTTCTTTTAGTGTTTGGAAGGCAGAACATGTTCATCTCTAAGCCAGAGTTACCCAATACTGGGATCTTGTTCCCAGACCCTCTTCTACCCTTGCTGGGCACAGACGGAGCCTCTCACACCACAGAGGACTGCTTCCCCTCCCAGGACCACACAACTTCGGCCCCTACAGGTTTCCCTCATTCTTCCTCAACAGCATTTAAGTTCCAAGATTCTGTCTCCATCTGGTGCACTGCGCTTGTCACTCAGCAGCATTTATAAAGTCTCTCCTCTGTGTCTGGAACTGCTCTAGATGCCAGAGAGGGAGCAGAAGCCAGAACATGCAAGGTTTCCGGTCTCTTGGAGCTCAGGTGTGTCATTATCCCAAATTCTGTAATACAGGGAGGTTTAGGGACAAAGAGAGAATTTAGACTGCTGTCAAGAGAGCGTTAACAAAGTAGGTAAGAAGGAAAGTACAGGTGGTGGAATGAATTTTAAGACTGGGAAAACAAAAAGAAAAGAAGAATCAATTATGGAAATAAAAGGATTAGTTCTTAAGAGTTGCAAAAATGCTTGTCAGGACACAAAGACGAGGAGAGAGAGACAGATTTTTTCCTTTTCTTTAACATTTTATTTTTGGATCCTTAGCCTAGATCACTTCAATTATGGTGAAATATTACACCCCTCAGTACTAAGTGGAATGCTTTCCATGCAACTATAAATGATGGTTTTCATATTGAGAAAGATAACAGTGTAAGAAGGGCAGAACTCAGCTGTCATGTGAGTTCTGCCTGTTTTCTTAACCTGGTACATGCTGGTTTTCTCATCAATATGTACTTCTGAAAAAGAATTATGATACCGCATGGCAATTGTGAAGAATCAAATGAAATGATGCATGGAAAACGGATCTCAAGTGGTTGGTAAACAATGTTAGATATTATTTTCAGAAGTTGTACATAAAATATTCATTAATTTGCTCTTTTTTGACAGCTTCATTTTACTGCATTCAGATTCTTAAGTTCCTCAATTGTTTTCCTTGAAGAAATAAGTATTAGCTCTTTCCCTTCCCTTCCCTTCCCTTCCCTTCCCTTCCCTTCCCTTCCCTTCCCTTCCCTCCCTTCCCTTCCCTCCCTTCTCCCCTCCCCTGCCTTCCCCACCTTTTCCCTCCTTTCCCCTCCCCTTCCTTTCCTTCCCTTTCCTTTTCTGTCTTCTTTTTCTGCATCAGAACTAGGGATTGAATCCCAGGCTTCAAGAATCTTAGGCATGTGTTCTAGCACTGAGCGGCACTCCCAACCCTTTTGGAATTATTTTGGCATGGCCTTACTAAGCTACCCAAACTGGCCTCAAACTTGTAATCCTCCTGCCTCAGCCTCCTTTACACCTGGGCTTAAAGGCAAGCACTGCCATACCTGGCTCTTTTCTTTTCTCATCTTAAATTTGGAATTTGCAAAAAAGTACCTTCTTTTGTAGGGATAGTTGTGCCACTTCTGTGCTTTGTTTACCCATCAAGTATTTTTTTTTGAGAATCACTTCCTATTGCTTGGGAAAGAGCAATGAACTAACAAATGTCCCTGACCTCATGCAGGTTACATTCTTTCTTTCTTTCTTTCTTTCTTTCTTTCTTTCTTTCTTTCTTTCTTTCTTTCTTTCTTTCTTTCTTTCTTTGTCTTTTTGAGACAGGATCTCGCTATGCAGTTCAGGCTAGCCTTGAGCTCACTTTTGTAGCCCAGGCTGGTCTCGAACTTGCACCAATCCTCCTGTCTCAGCCTCCTGAGTGCTGGGATTACAGACGTGTGCCACCACCCCCGGCTTAGGTTACATTCTAAGGATAGAGAAAATGAAAATGTCAATAGAGTAAGATCAGGCAGTAGTAAATGTTTTAAAGAACAGAAAGTTAGCCAATAGTATGTTTACCAGACATCTGGGGTTGGGTAGTGTAGGGATACAGTGAACGCCTGACGTAAATAGAAGCACTGCAAGCTGGGCAATTGCTTGAATACAAAATGTAAGAAATCTTCTAGAGGATCATATTAACAATTTAGAAATAAGTGTACACAGGCTGATCAGTGAATGAATGTGACCGCGTGGCCAAGTTGAGGACTCAGTGAACAGCTCTTGTAAATATTATCTTCTACCCCACACACACACCCCAGTTAGGTGTTTTCTGAACCTCAGACCCAAATTTGCAGTCAGAAAGAAAAAGAGAAGGAGTGAGAACCACAGGAAGGGGATGCAGAGGAGGAAACAGCTAGAATGGATACATAGAAATAAAATTGATCTGACCTTTCTAAAACATTGATGTGGATTTCATCTTCTACTTGTAGGAAATACAGGTAGGTTTGGCTCCTTGATAATTTTACCCTATTGCTTCTCCATTTAATCAGTGTCTTAGTTACTTTCTTGTTATTGGGACATAATACTAGACATCCACAAGTTAAAGGAGGAAAAGTTTGTTTTAGCTCAGGCTTCTAGGGCTGCTTTTTCACCCAGCATCTCTAAACCTTTCCAAACCACAACCCAACTCCAAAAGCACAGGAGGTGTCACAGTAATGACTCCACTTCTCCGGTGCCATAAGTCTTTCTTAGTTATTCTTTTTTTGCTGGGACAAAATAGCTGACACCCACAAGTTAAAGAAGGGGAGATTTACTGTAGCTCAGTCTGTAGAGTTTTCTGTCCATAGTCAGCTGGCTCCATGGCAGGCAGCATATCAGAGGAGAAACGGCTCATAGGAAGTCAGGTAGGAGGCAGCACAGAGCAGCATGATGTACATATTCTGCAAGGCTTAGCTCTTCAGATGAGGCTTCACCTGCCAATATTACAACATATATAACCCATCAGTGGATTAATCTAGCATAGCTCACTGATGATCCAGTTACCTCTCCAAAGTCCCACTTATACATGAGTACATGAGACTTTGGGAGAGATGAATCATAACATTTAAGAATTCCTCCAAAAGTGTTTTCACCCCCAAATTCAGTATAACTTAAAAGATAAACACATGGATCAAGAGAGGAGAAAATGCAAGGCTCAAGAAGGAAAGGAGCTTCTTGCCGCTTGGAAGACTCTGTTGATCACCTCTACATCCTTGCTGCTCTTGGAAGACTCTCTGTTGACCACCTCTACATCCTCCTCTTAGGAGGCTCTGCCCAACAATGACATTATTCTCAGCCAGGTGGAGGGATCCAGCAAAATGACACACCCAGTGGTAGTTATTACTGTTGAACATGTTGATCAAGGCTTGGAAAGGAACCCCAGCAGTGACCTTGGCCGGCAGAGGCAACTGGAACACCTTTTCTCCCCACCCTTTTTGCAGCCCTTAGCAATTATGAACTACTCGTGCCCTGTGGTACAGTGAGATGTGAAAATTCCCCAGAGCTAGAAAGTCACCACTGGCTGTGACTGCTAGTTATCAGTGGTGAAGCTTAGACCACAGACTCACCTTCTCCTTGGGGTTTTCCCTTTTATACACTAAGATCTATGTATACAGATGGAATATCATCTTGGGTATCAGTGATCTGACCCATGCAGAATGCTCCATGAGTGAACTCCAGGACCTTAATAGTTGGCTTTCAGTAATGAAAGTTTACTCAGTCCTCTGGTCTTGACAGCAGAGATTCTCAACTTGGTCCAAAATGAGAAGATAATCCCAGGAGGAAGAAGAGGACCATAGAGTTTTTGAGTCCCTCTCTGTCTCTTTCTCTCTGACTACCTGTTCACACTTACCTACATCATTTTAGTTTGCACTCATTTGTCCTAGCACCAAACAAGTGGCATCAAGCCACTCTTCTCGGAGTTGGTCATCTGGTGCTGATTTCTTCCCAGGCAGATGCCTTGAAGTTCAATTGAAATAATGACCCCGGGGAAGAAATTTTTCAGGATAGAGGAGGTTATTTTTGTGTATGTAATTTTGTTTGATTGTCATTAATTTTAAGATCTCATTTTCTAGCTAATTGAGAACTGACATCCAGAGGTACAAAGTGACACTGCATCTCAAAGAGAGGCAGAGTTAGGCTTGAACCTGATTCTTGTGATTAGACATTAAGTAAAAATCCCAAATGAGATCCTCCTCCACAGCACGCAGCAGGGTGCTTGGCACACCACAGGCGTGAACCTGTGCTGAAAGTCAATGAAGGAATGAATATCCAGAGGGGCTTTATGGAAGGTAAACTTCAGAGTCCTACATGAAGGCCAGAGAGCAATGTCCTGAAGCGCAACTGGGTGGCCCTGAGGCCAGGGAAGGCATGCGGTATGCGTGAGCTGGTGCTCATGTTGGCTCACCTGCTGTTTTCTCAGTTCAGATTCCACATTATGAGCAGCTGTCGTGCTCTGTGGCTTCTTTCTCTGCCCTTTACTTTGATTAATCACTTTCATGACTCATATTGCTTAATTGAGTTACAAATGAGTTATCTCTGGGTGCTAACCTTATGAGGGTAGGTTTGTGAGTCTCGGGAGCATCTTCAATATGATGTTGTAAAGCTGCAACTAAATGAGACATGGTTTCCCAGTAGCACCTGACACTCAGGGACAGCCTCTGCTTGTTCTTTGCAGCAATGCTGTCCCATCTTTTTGTGTCGACAGAAGTGCTCTGTACCTGTGCTGTCCACTCTGGCAGCTGCTGGACTCACTGGCCATTACATACTGAGTGTGTAAGTGCAACTCGGAACTGAAATTTTAACCTTGCTCAATACAAATTAATTTCATTTATGTGTATTTAAGCGTATATACCTAGTGGCTACCCTACTGGACCTAGAATAACTAAAGAATTAGGATTTCAAAGGATGAAGTTCTCATCCTATTTCTGTGACTCTTCAGCCACATGAATTGCATATAACAGTGAAGCTTTCTGAACTTCAAATTTTTTCATCTATAAAGCAGGGGTAGGAATTCCTTTTCCTTATAGCCACTGTGATGATTTAGTAGAATGGCAAGAGCTTACTGTTTTGGAGAACACTAGGAACATCAGGTGGAAACCCATTTAATGAGAGCTATTTAGATATGACACATCCATGGGGCAGATCAGGAGACCTAAGCACAGATTGCAGATAGAAAGCAGAGTAGTAACATTTTCTCCTTATGAGATTTCACAGGCAGGACTCTAGAACCAATTTACCTGAGGTTCATCTATCTAACTTTATCTACATTCTTATGGATATTATGGAGAACAGCTTAGAGGGAATTTTTTTTTTTTTTTTACCAGTTCTGAAGAGATGTTGGAGTATTGTAAGGAACAAAAATCTGCAGTAACTACTAATGTACTATAGGTCCTGTCTGAGGGATCTTGGGCTCCTGTTTCATGTCCTTGACCAGAACTGGGGTCATGGAGCATCTGGAATCCATCTTTCAGGTTTGATCTCTATGTTTTTCATTGCGCTTGATATTGTATTTCACCAAGAAGAGCACCCCTTTGCTTCTCATGCCAACTCTGTCTCCTCTCAGTCCTAATTATACAGTCAATTCAAACAAATACAGGTCATATTGGAAGCCTTTGTGGACTTCCTTGGGCTTTGTTGAAATCCCATTGGGAGGTCAGCAGGCCCAGATTCTTGTAAGGGACTGTATGTTTCAGTCTTTGGATATTCCTAGAGCCTCGTACACATCCTGGGACGAAGTAGGATTTGGGAAGAAAATAGGATAATTGTGATTAAAGATGATGATGATGATGATGATGATGATGATGATGATGATGATGAGAATGGTGGTAATGGTGATGATGGTAGTGGTGATAGCAACGAGGATCGTGGTGATGATGGTAACCATGGCGGTAATGGGAAACATTTACATGGTACCTACCACACTCTGGGTACAGTTATGAGTCTTTTATTCCTATTTATTATATTATATTTTGTAGGATGTTCCTACAAAATCACACGCATTCAGAGGTGGGTTTGGAATGTGATAACTCATCAGGGCTTTCTATTCATGGGTGTTTTAACCCACTGATGAGATCATAAATTGATGGTATTGTTGAGAGGTGATGATGTGGGCCTAGTTTAAAAGAGTGGATCATGGGATGCAACCCAAGGTCCACATCTAGTCCCTTTCTGCTTTGGCTCTTGTTCTCTGCTTCCTCTTCACCATGAGGTGAGCAGCTTTGCTCCCTACACTATCTGCCATGATTTTCCTGCTCCACCTCAGGTCTGCAGTAGTGGAACTAAACATGGATCCAGACTTGTGAAACTGTGAGCCCAAAGAAATTCTTTCTTCTTTGAGGTTGTTCATTTCAAGCATCCTGTCACTAGAACTGCAAAACTGACTCCATGTGTCCCTACCATAGCAATGCGACAGAGTTGCTCTTCATTGCTTCCCGTCATATCAACAAGGAAAATAGGTTGGACAGGTTTAGGCAATTTCCCCACAGTGAAGTGAATATAAACATAGATTCTTGCTCCCTTATCAAATGCCCACAACTCCACTATTACACCCCCAGAATACTAAAGGGTCTGTTATCCTGGGAGACCTGTCCTAGAACACCTATCCCAGAATGCCTATTCCCTGCCCTTTCTTCCTGAAAACCAAGATATGAAAACAAATGTTGCTTGGACATCTGGCAATTTGGGAGCTCAGGAATGAAGCACTTGGCATCTCAGCATAAATTTCAGAGCCTTCAGAATAGCCCTCCCTGGCTCCTGAGGACAGGAGCACGTCCCCACATCCCTTCTCTATACCCAGTCACTTATCACTCGGACAGCTGTAGTGGAATGATTTACAGCCACTTGGTGTTTTCCAGCAGGAAGCTAAAAAAATGCCACCTACCATGGAATAGATATTACACTGAAAGCTGCTGCTGGTGACTTTCTGCAGCCCTGCCTGCCTTCATGCCCAGCCCTGACACTCTATAATGAAGGGCCTGGTTAAATCCTAAAACAGCCCTGCCTCAAGTGGCTCAGCAGCAGGGGTGGGGGAATATGTGGAAATCAGGGCTGACCAAGACAAGATAAAGGCACTGGTGGATTTTGCCAGTAGTAAAATCTTCCTGGGTTTCCACTGAGCTACAATTATCTTTTCCTTTACATTCTCTTTCTTATCTATAACAAATTGGCTCATTAAAAAGATACTTATTGAGCCTCTTTCCTGTGCTAGAACATATGATAAATGCCAGGGATACTGGGTTCAGAAAATACCCAGGCGCTATCCCTGGAGAGTTTGGTCTAGTGTGAGAGTATGGGAGGAAACATTTGTAATCTATCGTGCTAAGTGTTATTATCATAGCTTTTGTCACTCAGTCTGGGAGCCATAGTCACACATACAAAGGGTAATTTCCTCTGCTCTGGAATGTCGAGGAACACTCAACAAGGCTATGTCACTAATGGTCACAAGCTAAAAGCTCAGAAGGAAAGCCCAGGAGAAGGAACAGTTTATACAAAGGCAAGAGGGTGCATTGCTATGGTGCTTTATGTGTTAATGTGCATACACTGTGATGTGCAGCTATTTAATTAGAAACCAGTCCAGACGTTGTCTTGAAAGTAATCTGTGAATGTGAGTAAGCCTCAATCAGATGATTTTAAGTGTTGAGTGGATCCCTCAATAATGTGAACAAGCCTCCTGAAACTGGTTGAAAGACTTAAGCACTAAACCTAGCTAGTATCTTAGAGAGGAAGGAATTCCGCCCCAAGGCTACAACACAAAATCTTGGCTAAGTCTTTAGCCTGCTGATTTGCCTTAGGGATTTCAGACTTGCAGCCTTCACTGTCATGGAAGCCAATTCCTTGAGATAAATACCTTAATGTATGTGCGTAGGCCTATATGTCTACTTCTTGGTCCAGTTTCTTTAGTGTAGAAGTCAAATGCTAGGGACTGAGTAATATTTCTTTGTGGTTGGAACATGGGGTATAGAGTTGGGAGAGAGGAGATGTCTTGTAAAAGCATACAAAGGAATCATGAGTTTTCCCCCAGAGGATGGTGGGAACTAGGGAAAAAGTGAACGCATTGTTGTTCGAGTGTATGTTCCGAAAAGATCACCTAAGTGACTAAGTGGGAAATGCAGTGGCCTGAGCTGTGTGTCCTGGGCTTTTCTGGCCTCCTCCTGCTTTCTTCTATAAGATTATCACAATGATACTAAAAACAAATAAGTGTGATTGTCTCTAGGAAAAATAGAAAATGTGAGTCCTAAAATCCTGTTTGCACACAGATTTTTAGATTCAAACTTTTTTTTTTTGTGTGTGTGTGTGGTACCAAAGATTGAACTCTGGGCCTTACGCTTGCCAGGCAGGCACTTATACAGCTGAGCTAGCTCCCAGCCCTCTAAAACCCTATTTGGACACCAGCTTTTGTATTGACTCAGTGTGTAACTTGGACAAAGCTCAACTTCTCTAAATCTCAGTCCTTTCATCCATAGGATAAGAAGCCAGTAATCCTCACCTCTAGGGAGGTGGTAGGATGAAGCAGAATAGTACCCGGAGAGCTGTGTTGAATATCCCCACTACAATTCTCAACCCTCTCTGTGCTTCCAGTGCTGGAATCTCTAGAATGTGTCCTCCCTTCCAGACTGCTTTGCTCCACAGGGGAGACACAGAGGAGGTCAGGCAATGGGCAACATCCTCTGCTTTCTGTTTGCACTTCTGTGAACTTCCAGGGTATGAGGACCTGCTTCTGTGGAGTATTCTTTCCTAAAGCTCCAGTCCTCTATGAGCGCTCTCCATTCCCTCATGCTGGGGGGTTTGTGGTTTCCCTCTCTTGCTAGTCCTGGGGAAGCTTCACATCCCGTAACCTGACCCAAACCTTGTAAATAGATGCTATATAAAAATTTCTTCAATTGCCTCTTGTCCCTACTAAGAATTCCACACATGTTTTCTTAGTTTGCTATTATTGGCATAATAAACTGAGACGCAAAGTGGCCAAAGTGCTCACAGGGGTTTGCTTTAAGTCATTGGAGTAGCTTTTACAGAGAGAGACATGGAACGGGAGTTGTTTTAAATGCACAACAAAGTGTAGCAATCATTAGCATCATCTCCAAGTACAGATGAGAAACCTGAGGCGCAGAAAGGTTAATACATTTGCTCAGGTATGTACAGCTAGTTAAGGGCAAGCTCTGGATTCACAAGCCTAAATTAGTAGCCTGCAGCATGGTACAACAACATTGCCTCTTTTACCATCCAACCCTGACACCTCACAGTTGGTGCTGTGCCTTCCATGCCTTTTCATAATCAATCACAGTGTATCTGTTTCTCATCACAGCTACTTTGAGCTTCTGAGTAGATTCACTCAGACTGCAAGTCTATCTGTCTACCGAAGCCAAGAGGGACAGAGACATAGGGTGGAGAGTGGCCAGTCTCAGCCAGATGTGGAATTCACTTCCACAAGCCCCCAGAATCAATCAGAGCACTGTCTCCAGATCTGCCAGAAAACCCTTCCTGGCCATCTCAATTATTTGGGATGCTGGGAGGATTTGTCAGGCAGTGGGAGATGTCAACTCCCAAGTGTCAGGGCTCCCAGGGTGGGTCCTCCCATCCCGCTGCTAATCCATGGGTTGCCCAAGTTGACAGCCTCCACCAGAAGTGGGTCTCTCACGCAGAATAGTCTGGGTCAATACTAAACTGCCATCAGTCATGGCACAAAGCTGAGCAGCCAGCCATCCCTTACGCCTTTTAAGCCTTTTGATCACACAGCCAGACACTGCAGCCTGCTTCTCCATCCCAAGGGCTGGAATTCCATTTGCGGAACAAAAAGACACCTGTTCTACCCCCCAATTTGAAATTTCTTTATATCTGAAGTTTGGGCATTTTCTGGGCTCTAGTTTCATTAGTATTTAATGTCAGTGTAGTAGTACTTTGAGGCTGAACACATTTTTATGTCAGTATTTTTCTTTTATTATATCCAAGAAAAATTAATATTGTTTTCCAAAAATTACGATGTATTCCAACAGGATGCTATAATCCTGTTTTTATAATTTCACTTCTATCTGTTGACCTTGCTCCTACTGTATATGAGATTATAAGATAGAAGATCAGTATAAGATGTCCAAACAATTTTCATCAACAGCTATCTATGGTTATTTCTTGGTGGTGAGATATGCAGTAAATTTACATTTCTTCTTTGCATTTTTTCTGAACCATTTAAGAATTTTATGTATCATTTGCACAAACAATCTTTATTGTCTCCTGAGGGAGAAATACAGAACCCAGCACCAAGATGCCAGTGATTTTTCAGTCTGATCCTACATAATACCAATGGAGAAAGAGAGACTCAGAGAACAGAATGTATTTACCTAACTCACACAGTAATTTGACTGTTCAGCAAGACTAAACTCAAGATGTAGGTGTGTGCCTAGGTTTTCTCCCAATTTTCATTTCTGAACTCAGCAAAATTTAACGAACATATATTTGGAAGTACAATGCATTGAATGTAGTCTTTGCTCTCAAAGGGAGTTCAACCAGGCTTCTGTTGTGGTTGATGGACTCATGGTAGAGACCACAGGGATGGTCAGAGCAAAGAAGAGAAGAGGGTGAGCCTACAAGTCAGTGGTTGGATACACAAAGAGTGGAGAGGAGGCCTGAAGAGAAGAAGCCTCACGGACACTTCAAAAGGTACCAGGGCGAGCATGGGCTATTTATCCAATAACAAATGGTCACCTGTTACTGGAACACAGGCGAGAAGGATTGGTGAGGCTAAGGGGCCAGGCGAGCTGCAGAGTGTAGCATGGATTTTGAGGCTCAATTTTGTTTGGAATCAGCACGGAGCCCGATGAGGACAGCCTTGTCTTCTAGTTCCTGTGGTAGATGCCCCATAGATATTTATTAATTGTTCCGTATGTGGCTGGGACGAAATGGCATCCATTATTGGACCACTTCCTGCAGCTTCTTCCATAACCCAATGCCAAAATTAATCTTTCCATCATCCCTATTGCTTATACTTTTATAAACTCATTTTCACACCCATAATGATTCTTCTCTGTGGAGACTGATTAATCCAAGGTCAGTTTGAGTGGGGACACCCAGCTAGACTGAGGTAAAGTAGAGCTCTGGGAAACAGTGAAGAGGGGGTAGAAGGGGGTGAATTATAAGCCGATATCCCTTTGAGAAGCTTCAGTAGTGCTCTTTGACTGCACTGCATTTCCCCCAAAGATAGCTATAGTTCTCTTGGGAGAAGCACTGCTTCTTACCATTGCCTTCGGAGTGGTGTCCTGGTTCTCTGAGACAATTCTTGGGCTTCTAGTATTGGTCTTTCAGCCTGAAGGAGCAGACTCTCTAGCTGCCCCTAACCACCCTTGGAGTTTCCGGCATCAATTCTTCAGCCCTCCATCTTGGATTCCTGGGCCTCTTGTCGTGGACTTGCTCTGGATATTGCTGTGCGCTGAAGGCCCTTGGGGAGAGTCTTTGGGTCTAGTGCATGCAGACATATCTCTTGCTCTTCTATATCTGACTCTAGTAAGCATGTCTTAACACACTCTAGTAGAAAATAATAGTTTTAGGACCAGCGGTATAGCTCAGCGAACTAAGTGCTTATTTAGGTAAGCACAGGGGCTAGGGTTTGATCCCTGGCACTGCATGGCTCACCAACCCCACCCTTGGATGAACTTAGCTGGTGATGAAGTCCCAGCATCCAGGCATGATGGCACGCATAATCCTGGCACTAGGGAGGCAGAAATCAGGAGGATCACTACGAGTCTGGGCTGCATAGTGAGACCCTGGATACACACACACACACACACACACACACAAAAAAAAAAAACCACAGCCTTAAAAAGAAAATAATACTTTTATGTCAGTTTTAAATCATGAGATTTGCGAAGGAAAGTAGCACATTTGAGTCACATGAATGCTACCCTAGAGCAGCAGGAGTGAGCCTATGGCACATGTGTTGCAGTGGATACACACAGTCCTCTCTGTTAGCATACCGGCCAAGTCGTCCCAGTTGCTAAGCACTAGATAACAGCTGTTTTTACAAAACTAAATTCAATATTCTAGTTTAATGGTACTGTTGGCACTTTGTGATAAATCAGTGGATTTGGGGGTTGCAGCCTGGGCACTCAGTCACTGAAGGGTTCACTGTTGCTAGCCCTAGAATATCTGGCACACAGAAAGCATTCAATAAAGATTGGACCCAAAGACACCTAATAGGATCCAAAGATACTCACATCTTCTCCCTCAACTATGCAGCTTTATTCACAGTGGCAAAATACAGCACTGGAAACAACTCAAATGTCTTTTGGAGAGTGAATAGATAAATGATGGCATTATCCACACAATAGCGCTTATCAATAAAAAGAAAATTACATACACACAAATGATCTCAAAAGCATGGTGCCAAGAGGAAGAAGCTAAATACAAAAGAATACATGCTGCATGGTTTCATATATTTGGTAAGCGATAAATATAATCTGTAGCTAAACAAGACATATATTAATAGGTAGCTGAAGCTGAAGGACAGGACTTGGCTGCACAAGGGTTATAAAGGAATATTTAAGAAGTGACAGAAATCATTCCATGTCTTGATTTCTGTGGATGGGGTTCACAGACAGGCATATACATTTGACAGAAGTTACTGACCTCATACTTAAAATGTGAGCATTTAGTTTGGGGTTCATTATTACTCAATAAAGTTAACTAAAAAACATACCATGATACAACATCCAAAGACTAGATAAGAATTTCTTTTGGGTTGAGCAGTTGCAAGTCTGTTTTCTTTCTCATTGGTTTACACTATTATAAAGCAATGTCAGGGTTTCTTTTTTCTTTTAATGATTAGAAAAAGTTGATTAAATAAAGCCTAATAATTAATAATAATAATAATAATGAGGAGGAGGAGGAAGAAAAAAGGTATTTATCAAAGACTTTTCAAGGACTAGGAAATACATTTAACCCTTCAGCAACTTGTATAATGTACATATGATTATTATAAAGTATGTATGTATGTATTATTATTATTATTAACCTTGTTTCATAGATAATGATATTGAGACATGGAGATGATAGAGGTGAAAGCACAGAGTCTGGGTAGAGTCAAATTTTTAAGTGTTTACCCCTAAAAGTTATAGGTCTGTATATAAGCTATAAGATTGAAAGTGAACAAAATACTGTTAATTTTTAAATTGCTTTCTAACTTTTTCATTCACTCTAAGATCTGCCACTAAATTATCACAAAGCCAATCAACAAATCCGTAAAATGGCAGTTGGATGTTGTGTATTGGGCTGTATTTCTTTCATAGTTCCCAAGAGTGGGCAAGACACGTGATAATGACTCTGATCTTCTGGAAGACATAGTCATGGCTCTCGGTGGCTTCTTCTCATTCTCCTGCAAGTCCAGCTCCTAATGTTAGCAGAGCAGAACTGTGCACATTCTGTATGTGGGTTGGTTTTGAGCCTGGAGATGACCATCGTCTCTTATGAGGCCAGGAATCCATGGAAGAAGGTTCAGGTTGCACTTGGTCTGGCATGAGAGAAACTCAAAGAGGAAGGAGATGTGCTCCATGTTGCAGGTATGGCGGGTGAACTGCAATTTCTCCCCGACTGGGTTTGCCAACGCTACTGAGATGCAGCTGGTGGAAGAAATATTCATCCTGAACGTAGGTGCTGAGCCCATGGGCTACAGTGATCTTCAGGGGCTGCATCTTCATCTTGGATGTGATTCGTACCTAAATGTTACCACTGAGGTTAAACCCAAATAAGGTCACTCTTACAAGATGACACCGAGAATGTATACTGACAATTCTGCTCCTCTCTATCCACCCGGGCTGTCTGAATTTGAAATTGAGATGTCTCAGCAATGCTTGGCACATCGTAAAATCTCAAAAAAATTCAGCTAAGACTGTTACAATCATAGAAGTTGTTTCATTTCCAAGATGCATCTTCTTCACATTGTGAAGTTTGGAACACGTCCTAAAACTGATGTGTAATCTCTTATAAATCTAAAATCATCTAAAATAGAATGTTTGTTTAGAAACCAGTGTATTCATTGCTTGCGGTAATGAAACTCTCGGTGGTTTTTTTAAGAAAATAAATTCTCAATTAAAAAAAAAAACCCAATATTAATAAACCAGAAGGATAAATGGCAATAGTGACTTACAATTAGGTCTTATGGGACCTTGATTTGTGCTAGAGATGAAGATAGAATGATGAGCTTTTAATTATTACCAGATAACTACTGAATGGAGCTACAGTGGCCTTGGTCAATCCTTCATACTCACATTGTGATTCCTGCCACAGGGCTGTTGCACAAGCCTCTCTGTGAGTTCTCTGTTCTTGTGTCTTCAGGAAAGCTTCAGCATGCACCACTTTCCAGCTTTAATGTAATTTCCTCAGGGAAGTCCTTTCTGACTTTGTTGTCTAAATGAAAACTTTTGAGAATCATTTGTAGCCTATGGCACAGTGGCAATTTTATGTGTTACACAAACATTTGATTACTCTGTCTCTTACAACAAACACTAAGCTCTGCGGAAGGAGCTTGCTGATACATGATCTCCAAAATTAAGCTTGGTGTCTGCTAAATCCTCTGTAAGAATACACAAATAATTGAGTGAGTTTTGGCTATAGCAGGCATCTGTGTGAAGATTTTTTTTTTTTTTTGTCATCCATTTGAATGATTCCGTTGATTTGTGTCTCTTAAGTTTCATTATAACCTCAGTTCAACAAGGACAGAGTTTGTGTCTGCTTTGATTTGTTGGTACTTGTCATGTTTTATGTTTATAACCACTTTTGTCTCCACCACACCTTATCTCTACCACCTCTGAGAGTCATGAGAACAGGTATTATATTCTGATCCTTTATACCATGATGTATCATAAATCCACAGCCAAACCTCAGATTGTCTCTCCAAGGTTTTATTGGGTATATCTGTCTTGCTCTGGGACGTTTCCACTTGATAGGTAATTTAATGTGAACATTTTCAGACTTGGACTCACCATCCTTATGGAACCCACTCATTGTACAAATGAATAAACAAATGTTTCTGTGGTGGCCAAAGGTCATTTTCACTGTAACCAGGTGACTTACAGAAGGCATTATATTTCCCCTGCCAATCTATCACCACAGGGTCAAATCACTATATACTTCACAGTGCTAGAAACAGTGTGTGCTAGAGTCAGCTGGTCTGAGTCCAAGTTCTAACTGCATTCAATACTTAGGAGATGGAGTAAATGAGAGAGGGATTATTAAGTAGTGCACTTGATGTTAAGCCCTTTCCTATGACTGTTTCACTCAACAGATAATCAATCTATGCAGTGAGCAGTACTATGTCATTTTAACAACTAGAAAATGTGGACTCAGAGCAGAGAAACAGCTTAGTCAAAGTCACCACATTGCTAAGGAGCAGAGTAGGGTTGAGAACCCATATCTATTTGCCTGGAAAATGGATCTCTCTTGATGCCATCTTGCCTTATACGCTGGTACTGTGGCCTTGAGTAAGATGCTTAATCCCTCTGATTCTTTATGTCTTCATCTATAACAGAGGTGGTTGCCATGCAGACTGCCAGTGACTACCCTAAAGGTTCAATGATAACTCATATTAAGGTGTTACAAAAAGCCAGTGATTATTGAATTCAATGTCCACAAAGAGGTAGGACAGAAAGCATGATGCTTTCGCTGAACAGATGAGAGCTCTTATGATTCCTGAGAGTCACTGCAGCTGGAGAAGCAGTCAACACAATGCCTACAAAAATGTGTGTTGGGGGCAGACTCTAAAAGGAATTGCAACATTTTCTTCCCAGGCTATTTTTATTTTTACTAAAACACAATTTCAGATTAGATTGCTTATTCTTTGACTGAGGTATGAGCATTGATAGCCCAGCTGTTCAGAGAAAGAGAAGAGCAGTTAAATACTTCTCTGTACCCTGGCTGGCTGCCAGCTGCCCAGCAGAGAGCTCTGTGCTGAGCTCCTCTTGGAGTGCTGTCCCCCCCTCAAGGGTAACTTAGAAAGCAGTACATTTTGCCACAGGCCTTACTGTTTCCTTACAGGTGCTAAATTCCTTAAGAAAATGTCCCTGAGTTGTGAGGACTGTCACACACTAAGTCGGTCTTACAGTAGGTATGAAATCCTGGCTGGCCCCAAGTGGAGGCAGTTTTGCTCCAATACACCTTTGCTCCATCTTGCTCAACTGCCTCTTTGCTGGACCTTGCTTGAACAGGAGTTTCCCACCTCAGTGAATCAGAGGTGGCAAGTTCTCACGGAGCTCAGAAACCTAGTCTCTGTTGTGGCAAAGGGAAGTTGACAATTAATAATCACAGAGAGTATAGAAAGATGCTACAGCCACTGCCTCTCTCCTGAAGTCTGCTTTGTACAAGGAGACAGGTACACTTGTGAATAAAAATAATAGCAAAATTTCTAAGGTGTTTATGTACCAGGCACTGCACAGTTTTAGATAATTTATTACATTTTCACATCCTGATAATTCTTAGAGGAAGACCTTATTATGATCCTCCATTCTACAGATGAAAGAACTGAGGATAGCCAGCCCAGAATCTCAGGAGTGCAGAACTAGGACATTAGACTCACAGAGTTTATGATCCTGACCTTGTATGTTAGACTGTCTCCAATGATTATAATGTAGGGTATGCTCAGCAGAGTGAGGGATTAAATACTGTTTAAAGACGAAAGTGTTCCAGGTGATGCAATTACTTGTGCAAAGGTCTAGAGGTGCCAGAGTGCCTGCATCTGTAGGAACAGAAAGCAGGACATTGAAGTTACAGCATCACAGGGCCTGAGGAAGTGAAAAGTTGGAGGAAAAAGGAAGAAATATAAAGAAGAGGTATCATGGGAAAGGTGGCTTCCGATTGAACTGGCAAAATTTCCAGATGTCAGGCTCAAGGCTCGGACCTCTTTAAACCTGCTGGTATTTTGGAGGGGTTGTGGCATGAATAATGTAAGTTGGGAATAACCTCTCAGGCAATAGTGGGATGTACAGATCTAAGAGAGACAGAGATAGAAAGGAAAGTCAAAGATGAGGGACATTGTGCTAGGGGGTGACAAGGAGGGTAGGAGTCAACACCTCCTTCTATCTCCTATTTTTGAGGACCGTTGGCCCCTAAGAGTAGCTTCCATCTCAAATGAATTCTGCAGTATCATGCAAGTATCAAGCACCTGCTTATAAATGGGATTATAAGGCTTCCCGGGAGTGAGATTTGGCCAATAGCACCACTGACACAAATCAAAGCATCATTCTAACTCTGAAAACTTTAATGATGAAGTTCATTTATTCGACAACTGTGAAAACAGTCTACCACTCATGGTAAAAAGGCGCTGGACATGGAATTTGAACTTGGCTTGCTCTAGGGAAGCTACTCACTCTGCAATGGGAATGAATTTTATGGTTCTAGCCTTCTCCACCTCCACACAGCGTGAGAGTATCTGTTCATGGCCAGGCTTGAAACTTCACATTTTCAACTGTGATTGACTGAAGGGGTGGACTGTGAAGGCACATAGGCAAGAATTAAACAGAGAAATGTCAGGTACAGAAAACTGATAACCTCAATGAATGTATACACTGTAAGCCATTAATTTGTGTTATGATTAATAACATTAACGAGAATGAATATGGGGAAAATGGGGTGGAAGGAGATTTAAAAAAGAAACAAGTACATGTATTCAGTCCCCAAAATGATTGTACACTGCATGTACTGCAAACATATATTAAAGAAAAGGACCACACTCACTCACACACACACACACACACACACACACACACACACACACACACACGCACACACACACACACAGAGAGAGAGAGAGAGAGAGAGAGAGAGAGAGAGAGAGAGAGAGAGAATTCTTCTATGTTTGGGCAGAGAAGGATTCTTGTTTTTTTTTCATTTTTTTATTCATTTTAATGATAAAAAAGATAAAAGAGCAATGAAACAGTTTCAAAACAAGTTAGTAGGACAGTTACAATTAACACCATGCATATTGTTGTCTTTACAGTAGTTATTCAGAGGAAAAGGTGCAGACCTGATATCTTTTCTAAACAATATATTTCTGCAAACTTTTGTTCTCAATGAACTAACACAAAGTAGGTATATATCTATCCTATATATGTATCCTTGCGTGTATATGTATATTTTTTTAAAGTTTCTAATACTAGGAGAAAATATCATACCATGTCTTATGGTTAGATTTTAAGTGAGAGATACAGTATGAATCACAAAACAAAAGTATAACTAAAAATATTCAGAAAATTAATTAAATATTAATTAAATTAAATTAAATTAAATTAAATATTGTTTAAAAATTCCAAAATTGAAATCAAATCATGATTCCGACTTAGAGACCAGAATGTTGTGTATCATATGTACAAATCTGTAATCAATTCAGAGTACTCACACAGTATTTGAATAGATCAATATATATACAAAGATATCAACTAAGAAAAAGTTTCCATTGTAGTAAAGAATTACTAAGAATAAAACATAACATAAATACTGGAATTGCAAATATATGACCAGCACTTCTAACAGTTTGGGGATTGGATATAACACAAAGTTGTAGTATGTCGTGTACATGGACAGTGTCCGTGATGCTTACTGGTGGCTAGGTGTCACTTGTGGGACTGAGCTACTGCTATTTCCTTGATATCCACCTTGTAGACACAGACAGAATCATGGCCCATAGGGTGCAGGAGAAGTCCATTTGTAGAATATGCTGATGGACATATTCTGCTGCTGTATACAAAAGAATAGTTGAAGACTGTTTTTGTATACCTCTTTTTCTCCTGTGTTTAATTATTTGTCCTATTTTGTGGGTTCTTTCCATTCTCCTTCATGGAGTAGTGGTCATTTCAATGCTTTTTTAGAAGGATCTTCATCTTTTAGTAAACTATTTAGGGTTTGCTTTGTCATTATGAAATTCTTTAGTTGTTCTTTGTCCTGGAAGTATTTCACTTCCCCATTGAACTTGAAAGAGAGTTTTGAAGGTACAGCAGTCTGGGCTGGAATTTGTTTTCTTGTAAGAGTTGAAGTACTTTACTCCATTCTCTTCCTGACTTTGTGGATTGTAAAGAGAAATCTGTCATTATTCTAATGGATTTTCCTTTAAATGTGATCTGTTTCTTTTCTCTAGCAGCTTTTAGTATACTGTTCCTGTGCTAAATTTCTGGGATCTTCATCATTATATGTCTGGGTGTGGTTTTAATTGGGTTGATGTTACTTGGAGCTCAGAAGCCAGACCCAAATCACATCGACCTGGACGAATTTGAACTTGGTAGATTTGGACCTGATGCTAAGGTAAGAACACTACCAAAGCTCTAAGCCAAAAGTCAGAAGGCAGGGATATACAAAATGACAAGGAGAGAGAGCAAAATGTGCTCTCAGGTCCCAAGCCCACCCAGAACAAATACAGGGGACGACAGCATAAAAGAAATCGGAAATCACACACCTGAAATCTATGAAATAAAAGCATCTGAAGTAAAGAAACAACTGCAGATAGGCATAGAGGAAGTAAGATCAGAAATAATTTCTGAAGTAAAAAAAGAAATAATACCTTACTAAATGCTTCTAAAGACAATGATAAAAAAAAAAAAAAGAGGAGAACAGAAAAATGATGGAATCCTTGAATGAGCAATATAGGAAAATAATAGAATGTATGAAGGAGATACAAAATGCTATACAGGGACTTAAAACCTCAATCACAAGCTGGCAAAACCGTTTCAGTGAAAGTGAAAATAGACTTTCGGACCTTAAAGACACCATTGCAGCTAGTGAAGAGGTAAGAAAAGATGTCTTAGTAACAATTAGGTTGCAAGAAAAAATAATTCAACATCTGCAAGATGATGCAAAGTTGAACAGCATAAGACTAAGAGGCATCAGTGAGAAAGAAGGAGTCTGTACAAATGATATAAAAACAATATGGGCAGAAGTAATAGCAGAAAGCTTTCCAAATATGGGGAAACAATTTGACATTCAGGTAACTGAAGCATATAGAAGGATTCTGATAGTAGCCAGCATTCTTCACTACAGAGAGTGCAACCAAAAATAAAACAATAGCAAGGAAATTGATATGGTTTCTGTCTGTGTTCCCCTAAAGCCTCATGCAGTTAAGGAGAGGCAGGTATTCAAAGGCAGTTGAATCTAGAACTTCTGATTGGCTCACTGTCTAGTGCTAGAATTGGGGGTGTGAATGCTGTACCTCCTAGGACAAGTAGCCTTACTACAGTAGAGGGCCTGGATAAAGAGGCTTGCTCTGTGCCGTGGTTCTCGCTGCTTTTGCTGCCTTCCACTACCGTGAGCTGTTGCCCCTGTGCCAAGCCACCTCTATTGATTCCAGCCCATTATGGATGAGACTTCCACAGTGAGGCAAGGAAACCTTTCCTCCCTTAATTATGGACATTAAGTACTTTGTTTTAGGAATGAGAAACATAAATAAGGCAGAATTTAAGACCAGAGATCGAGAATTACATGCCTTTGAGATCCTAGAGCTGAAGTTGGAGCAAATTAAAGCTACTTGCAGAATAGACTCCTCTCCAACTTTAAAAAAAAAAAAAATGAATTGAATCTCATTGGCTCATTCTTGAGTCAGTCACTGAAGCCACAGGGTTAGATATGGTTGTTGTCAGGTCTGATTCACCTGATGGTCCTCTTGAACCCTGAGGCTGGTGTGAGGGTTAAGGAAAGACAGCATGAAAATCAAACAGACTTCAAGTTGGGGTGAGTGGATTTTCAAGCACTAGCAATGTCCTACTACAGGAAGAAAAAGAAATAGCAAGGAACCATAAAACATTAGATGCATCTGCAACCTTTTGCAACACCAATGTCAAAATTGCATCAATGTTTCAACACTTGGTAGTCCTCGAACTAGGTTACTTAGCAAACAATTCTAGCAAGGTGAGAACTCTTGGGACAGAATCTATGTGGTAAGTGGCCCTATTGATTTCAGTTTCTGTTTTCAACCCAAGGTCTTATTCCTCTGCCCCAGAGGTTACTGAGTCACTAAAGCAAAGTTTGTTTAGGTGAGCCTGAGGCTTCTCTAGCTTCTCCCAACTTTGCCCTCCTGCTAGCATTCACTAACAGAAACTGTCAGAGAGTCTTGGGTAATTAGACGCAGTAAACAAATGCTAATTAGCACATTGGCTATTCCCAGAGGATGCCAGAGGCATAGAACCAACCTCCATGTTTGTGTTTCCCAGATTCCTTGAATCTCTATGTTTAGAACACTTCTTTATCAAAGGAAGAGCACGGAGATAGCGTAGCATTTCAGTTCAAATCACCCTATTTTAGCTCGACCTGCTTTGGTCTCAGTAGCAGTGCTGCCACTTCATGAATGAAATGGCAATGGTAATCTCTCATGTGCTTTTCTTATGTGATTTAAAGAATAAATATAATGTGCACAGGTGCCCATATTCTTGGCTCACTGAGTGAATTTTTGTGAGTCTGTGTAATCTATAAGAGAGGTCAGATATGAAGAACTGGGAGCTAGGTTCCTCTCCGATCTGCCCACGCGTATCACTCCTATTGTGCTCGGAGCACTCGCGTCTCATATTAGCATCACTGCAGAGTTCCGTTCTGGGTCTCAGTTTCTGTATCATCTTTTCCCAAATCACTCAGAATTTGTTTCTTGGGGCTGCTATAACAAACTGCCAGTAATTGGGTGGCTTAAAACAGCAAATGTATATTCCCTCATGGCTCTGGAAGCCACAGATGCAACATCAAAGCACTGCCAGTATCACTCTCTTTGAAGTTCTGAGGAAAAATCCATCCCACGCTTCTCTAAATTCTGGCAGTCACTGCCAGTTGTTGGTGCTTTTTGGTATGAAAAGCGCCATTCCAATCGCCAGGGCTGTCTTCTCATAACCTTGTTTCCTCCATGTCTCATGTGTCTATAACTTCCTTCTGGGCTTTCTTCCGAAAGACATCTGTCTTTAGACTTAGAATCTGCCCAGGTAACCAACAATGCTCTCATTTAAATATATAATAACCTAAGTTTATTATATACCAAAAGACCATTTTTTTTCTGACAAAGGTTATGTCCAGGTTTCTAAGCTTAGCATCTTTCCGCTGTGTCCTTTCCAACCATGCCATATCCCAAACTCCACATCTTCCCTGCAAGGCCCACCTTCCCCAGAGACACTTTCATTCCCAGCATCAAATCACATCCTTGTTGGAAAATTCTCCATGTCTTCTCATTTTCAACCTAAAAAACGTCTGGTTGCCTGAGCTTGCCCTCTGTGCTCTTCCTGGAACAAGCCCAAGGTCCTCTTGCTCCTCGGGTACCCTGATGCAGATGCCCGCCGCTGCCCTCCATGCTTGCCTCATCCCACGTCCTGGAACATCTTTCCCCCTAATATCATCCTAGACACCATTCATCTTCTGTCACCATTGGCTTTGTGGCTTAAATGAACATGAATTTGTCATCTCATGGTTTTGATAGGTCAGAAGTCCAAGTCCAGCCCAGCTGAATCTTCTGTTTAGCTTCTCCCTGCTTGCAGTCTATGTACAGCCCATGCTGCACTGCCAGATGGATGTCAGGTTGGCAAAGACCTGGTCTGGTGGTATATACCTGTAATCTCAGCACTCAGAAGGCTGATTTGGGAAGATAGGTTTGGGGTCAGTGTGGGCTGCATGGTGAGTTCAGAGGAAGTCAGAACTCTATGGCAGAGGGGGCTGGGGTGATAGCTCAGTAGAATAAGCGATTGCCTGGCAAGCACAAGGGCCTGAGTTCAATCTCTGGTTCTGCAAAGAACAAAACAATTCACACAAAAACTATCAGCAAAACCCTGTCTCAAGCAAAATACAATGAACACAAAAACAAATTGATAAATAACTCACTTCCAGACTCATTCAGGCTCTGGTAGCAGAATTTGTTCCCTTGTAACTGTGGAGTGGGGATCTTGGTGTATTGCTGTCCACTCACTGGAGGCCACCTATGTTTCAGAGAGTATCCTCAGTGTCCTGTCACACAAGAATCCTGGCCATAGAACTAAGTTCATCCGGCCAGCAAGGAGGAGGGCTCACCTCAGAGACTCACCATGTCACTGTTTTCACTTAGTTAGATCCAGTCCCCCTTG
Source organism: Myocastor coypus (assembly GCA_004027025.1). Lineage (NCBI taxonomy): Eukaryota > Metazoa > Chordata > Mammalia > Rodentia > Myocastoridae > Myocastor > Myocastor coypus. The sequence goes on from PVJA010003154.1 coordinate 83,219, forward strand.
AGTAAAATTCCCTTTGTAATTCACTCAAATAAAGTGGCAATAAAAACCTTCACCTTTTCCCCACATGCTTAGGTAAAACACACTGCTGTTATGCTCCTACTGTGAGAGGGAACTGTTAAGGATAAGAGTGCTGCATGTCTGGAATTTGGGGACCACTGTGGAGTCCAACTGCCACTGTCTCCCACTTATGCTTCAAGAAGTCTCTCAGCTTAACTTTTTCATGTGCCACTGCTGCTCCCACTCAACAGGATCATCCCTTCTTAGTGTTTGGCATCTTTGTGTGCACCAATCTTATGGCACTGAGTTGTTTGAGTGGCACATTGTGAGTAAAAAAGACTTGGGAGAGAGTCAGACAGCCTGAATCCATCTGGACCCTCTATCTATGAGAACTGTGTCCACAGGCTGCTCAGCCTTACAAGGCTGAATTAGAAACATACAGGATCTCTCTCTCCTCTCTCTCTCTCTCTCTCTCTCTCTCTCTCTCTCTCTCTCTCTCTCTCTCTCTCTCTCTCATCTGTCTCTCTCTCCCTGTAATGTGTTTAGTACAGGGTCTATAGGGTCTCACTACACAGACTGGACTTGTAGTGATTCTCCTGTTTTCAGTCTCGCAAGTGCTGAGATTACAGTCACATGCCATAATTCCCAGTCTCAATTTGTCCTCTGAGCCACTACACTCTGCCTAAACAGGTGTTTTAGTCTGCTGAGCCAATAGTCCCACCCTCACTGGGTGCTTGGGGGTATTTGTCACAGCCCAAGACCCTTGCTTGCCTAAGCAGAATCAGATTTGTGCTAACATACCGTATGCTCACTTGGCTTGCTATCGCTACTGCTATTCAACTGAACTGGCCTTTGGTGCAGGTCAAGACTGGAGCCTGTGCTTATAGCACGGGATGAGATCTCATGTGAACCCAATTATCAAAGACTGCATTTATTAGCCTTCCATATAGGCAGCAGCTTGAGAATGGGGCAGAAGAATAACAGTTGTAGAAAGAAGAAATAGTGATGCAGGCTGTACATGGTAAATGATGGTGCGGTTTGAATGTGGTTTGAGTGTGTCCTCCAAAGTTGTCTTACTGGAAGGCAACAGCTGGGTGTGGTGAAAAGTAAAGCCTCCAGGTGGTAACAAGGACTAGATATGATCATAAGATGAAGGCTTCATGATTTAATCTTGATGGCTTCCTAAGAGGGACAGAGGCCAAAAGAGACACACATGGGTACACAGCCTGTCATGTGATACCCTGCACCACGTGGGCACTCTGCCAAAGAAAAAGTCATCCCTGAGGCAGCCCTTTCACCTTGCAGCTCCAAAACTGGGGAATAAACTTTCTTCTTTATGAATTTACCCTGACTCATCTATTTTACTATAGCACCATAAATGGACCTAAATAAGTATTCTCTGTATATCTGCCAGAGCAAACATAAATATGTGAAATTTAATCTTCAGAACAGTCTAAGAGCTGGGCCCAATTTCCCCGTTGTAACTGGAAGATTAGAAAAGGTTTCCACATTTCCTGCATACAATGGCTTCTGGTGGGAGACATTAGTATACCATCGGGGCTCAAATATCCAAGGGTTGGTGAGATACCTCAGCAGACTAAGTGCCTGCTTAGGCAAATGCAGGGGCCAGGTTTGAATCCCTGGCACCACATGCTCTGTCCCTGAGTGCACTGAGCTAGCAACTTTGAGTCTGGGTGCGGTGGTGCACACCTGTAATCCCAACACTGTGGAGGCTGAAAACAGGAGGAGCACTATGAGTATGAGTTGTGTAGTGAGGCCCTGCACAAAAGACGAAAAAACCAAAAGAAAGAAAGGAAAGAAGGAAGCAAGGAGAAAAGAAGGAAGAACAGATGAAAAAGAAAGAAAGAAAGAAAGAGAAAGAAAGATGAAGGAAGGAAGGAAGGAAGGAAGGAAGGAAGGAAGGAAGGAAGGAAGGAAAGAAGACATGGACTGGGGAGAGATACCTCAGCAACATAAGCACCTGCCTGGCAAGCACAAGGTCATGAGTTCAATCCTGGGTATAGAAGGAAAAGAAAAGAAAAGAAAAAAAGCAAAGAAAAGAGAGAGTAACAGCCTTCAGAGTTGCTGGCTTCACCCATAATCCTGCCATCACCCCCTAGTAGTGTGACTGTTGGAAACTTGATGACTTCTCTGTGCCCAAGCATCCTCCCTTATGTGTGCTACTGTGAGTGTTTCTTCCCAGGAGAGAGGACACCATGGGTCATGAGTATCATTCTTTCACCCCCCTTTCCTTCCTTTTCTCACAATGGAAAGGGTAGCAGCAAGAGCAAGAGATTGAACACGCTCGCTGCTTAAAAAAAATAAGATTTCGAAAGAGTGGGAAGCGAATGAAGGTAATGCTCAAATAAGTTCTCAACAACATTATTTTCAGAGGCAACCAATAGCACTGATGAAGACTGAGAAGGGAAAACAGGGAGTTTTGTAATACACAAGCTATTTAACTCCACTAAAAACCCCTTTGTGCATTTTGAATGGGGGAAATTAGTCCAATGGTTGGATGCTCTTGTGTGGTCAAGGCTGGGCTCCAGAAACTCAGCTTACTGCAACCTCAATCCCCGAAGATCATGGCGCACACCTGTGGGGGTCCCTCTTGCTTTGAGCAACACTCTCATGTTTGTGATCACAATTGTCTGGGGACTTGGCAAGAAAGAGCAGTGCAAATAGTTCTCTAGAAACAAAGAGTATCAGCAAAACACGAGACAAAAATAGACAAAAAAAAAAAAAAAAGAGATCCGGTGGAATAAGAGGAAGATGGGAGGAGACAGGCCAGCTTTCTGCCTCATGAGGCTTTGACGGCTTGTGGTAAATGAGTTTCTAATGATGCTCTAAAAAGTGGTTCTTGTTTAGTGGGGCTGGTGCCACCCCTGCTGTTCACTCGCTGTGTTCTGGGGAAGGAGAAGGCCTGACTCTGCCCTCCTGGGAGAGATGCAGCCCTCAGCTTCTCCCTTTCTTGCTCTTACAATGAGTCTCTACTGTGTGCCCAGCAATGCTGACCTTTCAGGATCATAGTCCTGTGTAGAAGACAGAAGCAGCGCACGAATGTAACGCCCATATCTGCTTCTTGGAGTGCCTCCCGCATGCTCTGAAAGTGTAGTGGGCCCAGAAGCAGATCATCCCAGCTTTGCAGGAACAGAATGCTCCCTGGAGATGTTCCCTGCACTGAGTCTTCCCAAAAGCACAGCAACTCTTTGGAAAACATGGCACAAAGGGCCTTTGGAGGCAGAAGAACAGGTATGAGTGGAAGATGCTCAGAAAGCAACTTCCGATCTGGGGAACTTCAAGTCACCGAGTTTAGGTAGAGATTTTCAGAAGCAGGTGATAGAAGGTAACACTGACAGTGGCACAGTACCTACTGCCTACGGAGGGTTTCATATCCAGGGTGGTTTGGCCTCTCACCCTGGGGACATGTGGCAATATATGGAGACAGTCTGGGTTGCCACGCTGTAGTACAGATGAAGGGGTCAGGTCAAGATGTTTTTAACATCCCACAATGCACAGGACACTGTCCCCCAAGGTCAAGTTGCTGAGGCTGTGAAACAGCTGATGCCAATTTTGTGCCACTTTACAGAATTTAAAGCACGTTGTCCTCATCAGTGCCCAAGAGAAAGTGCTTCTGTCACAATTCTCTAATCAAGAAAAGAAAAAGGAGGTTCAAAGAATTGAAGTTTCTTGCTTAAACTCAGAGTGGACAAGGGACACTGGGTGGACTTGATCACAGGCAGTCAGGGAGCCACTTAGCTCTCTGGTGACAGCTTTTTGCTGTGAGGAGAGAAACATATTCACCACATGGTGATGGTCCTCAGATGCTGGCTTTATGGCTTGGACTTTATCTGCACTGTGATACCTGGAGAATTCTTCAGCTACAGAGTTTTCACTTTCCAATTTACTAGGGTGATTAAGAACCAAGTACTGGACACAGCTGAAATTCCTTTGTGTCGGCTGAAAGACACGGGAAAGGTGTTTCTTGTTGCTCCTCCCTCACATCAGGCAAGTGCTGGGCTATTGCCAATTACAACTACAAAATCAGTGTTTTTTATAGAGCCTTAAAATATTATTAATTAATTAAATATTATTAAAATATTATTAATCATACAGCTTCCAATTCTCAGTTCTTTGCCGCAAGATTGCCAGTGTTCTTACATGATCACCTGCAAGGTCTGCTCAGATGCACTGCGTATTCTCTGGCTCTGGGGAGGTGAGGTGTTGTTTGCAAGCTTGTCTGGTCTGACTTGCCTCCTGTGCAGGTACAGGGGCTGGCTGGCTTCCCTGAGCTCCATGGCCACTGCAGCATACAGAAGAGGGAGCACCTAGGCCTTACCATGGCCGACGCTGGGTTGCAGGAGCCCAGCACAGTGCACACAGCTGCAGCCCATATCTGGTACCAGCTATAGCGAGCATCCTCCCCTGACTGAATTCTCTGGGTCTCACCCTGTCACCAAGAGGCAGAAAGTGACTTGCTCGCTATCCAGGGAGGACACTGGTGCTCAGAGAATCAAAATCAGAAACGATGTTGCCCATAGTTCATTCCCACACCCATAGTGCAGCTCTAAGAAAATGATAGTTTGTGGAGTTTTGATTTAATTGCTTCAGAGAGGAAACTACTTCCAGTTTTGTTCATAAGATCCTGCATATAACAAAGAGCCTTCAATCAACAGATATTAAATCAGTCATAGAAAGTAAAAATATCATGAACAAATAACCCTACAAGAAGCTCTTGCTGAAATGTCATCATTTTTTTCTCAATTCTAGTGGGGTGGTAGTTTAAGTGTGATTCCTCTGTCAACAACACATTGTGACACAGGCTCCAGAGGGTCTCACTGGGGTTGGAATCCCGGCTCTGCCTCACCCTGGTTACCCACAGCAAGGGAGTTCACCTGAACCTCTTTTCCATCAACTATAGACTCACCTCATGATGTTGCATGAGTTCAACTAAGCAAAGAGCAGAGGAAATTCCTCCTGCTCTCCTAAGGCGATCGTTCCATTAATTAGTCACAGCATTTTTATGTATTTCCTGATTCCAATACTAATTTAAATTGTATTTTTCTCACAAATGACTTAAGAAGTGTGAGCTCAGGCAAGTTACACAATTTGCCTGGAGACACAGAACTAGAGGAGGGATAGCCTTGAAGGCAGACCTACCGAACAGCAATTTTTGGTGACTTTTAGCCGAATTTGAAAGTCTGAAATTTTGCTTCCAAATTTAGATTCTTAGAGGTAGGAAAGATGAAGAAAATATTTCTAGTGGGTGGGAACAGAAGCGAGAAACCTATCTTTCGAAAGCAACTGTTGATGGGTTGAAGTTTAAGGAAAGTGGATCTTGCTTCATGGCATTGTGTTCTGGGCTTTGCTCCCACAAAATGGCTGCTGGATTCCAGGGCTCACTTTTCTGGTAGAAAAGGATTTGGAGCCAGCAAAAAAGGGATGCGCAAAGTTGCTACAAGTACTTCTCCTGGAGGGACACAGAAGAGAAGTGGAGGCTGAGGATCAGAAGGACAATCTAGGGGAACTTGTCTCTTGCAGATAAATAATTTTTACAAATCAATAAAAGGACCTGATTTAAAAATTACCAAGGGCATTTCCCCCAATAGTCAACCAAGAAGCACATTCAAAAAAAGCCTAGCATCCCAAGATGTTAGGGAAATACAAACCAAAACCACACTAGGGTACCACTTCACACCCAATAGGATGGCTTTAATAAACACCCCACACCAAAAGAATTAAAACCAGCATTCCATTGATATATCTGTACAGCCACATTTATTGCCACCCAACATACAATAGCCAAGACATAGAATTAGCCTAGGTGCCAGTCAAGAGATGAATGGATAAGGAAAACAAGCCTCATATATCAAATGGAGCACTTTTCACAAAATTTTATCATTTGCAGAAAATTGGGTAGATCTACCGATCATCACACCAAATGAAATAAGCCAGACGCAAAAAGGTAAATATTATGTGTTCTCTTTAATCTGTGGAATCTAAAGGAGATGATAAGAAAGTAGAAGGAAGACTATAATTAAACAAAAGCAAAGGGAAAGGTCCAGCAAGATAGCTCAGCAGACTGTTCAGGTAGGCACAGGGACTAGGGTTTGATACCCCACACCATATTCTGTGCCAGCCCCTACTTTGGATGCACTGAGCCAGCCATGGAGACTAGGTGCCTATAGTCCCAGTACCTGGGAAGCTGAAAACAGGAGGGTCACTAGGAGTCCAAGCTGCATAGTGAGACCCTGTACCAAATACACTAAAAAAGGAGGAAGGGGAAAAGGGATTTCAGAGAAAGTACCAGGGGACATGAATTTGATCAAAAGACATTACATACATTGAACTCCCTTGCCTCAAAACATGTGAAACTAGATGGGGTGAGCAGGTTGATGGAGACAATGATTGAAGAGTGTTATGGCCATGTAAAAATCTTTAATTCATACAACCAAAATGTAACGATAGATAGATAGATAGATAGATAGATAGAGATAGAGATAGAGATAGAGATAGAGATAGAGATAGAGATAGAGATAGAGATAGAGATGTGGTAGGAGAGAAAGAAGAGACAGACCACAGCAAGCATCAGACAGGATGTGGAGAAACTGGGCCTATCAGACATTGCTGGTAGAGAAGTAGGACACCAGCCCTTCACACTGTGTAGTAGCTTCTCAAAATATTGAGCATAGCATCATCCGACCTGGAATTCCTTTCCTAAGTGTATTCCTTTCAGGTGCAAAGACATAACATATTTGCACTCTAAAACTTGTACAAGAAGGTTCATAGCAACATTATTCATCGTAGCTCCAAGTGAAATAACTAAACAGCTACGTGTTTGTGCAACGATAAATGGAAAGTGTCCTAGCTGTACAATTGCTCAGCCATGAAAAAACTGAAGCATTGATACAAACTGCCACAGGATGAATCTCAAAGTGTAATGCTAGGAGGAAGAAGCCGGGAACAAATGACCATACATTGTGTAACTCAGTTTATACACACTATCTGGAAAAGACCAATTTATTGAGACAAAAATAGATGAAGTGGTTCCTTAAGGGATGAGGGGGGAGTTGGGGAGTGTTTTGGGGGGCTGAGGGAAGCATGCTAAAGTTAGATGCCAGTGATGGCTGTGTGTTTCTGCAGTTCTACTGAATGTCCTTGAATAAGATAATCAGTGAATTGTCTGAAAGGTAAACTGTAGCCTTATAATAAAACTGTTAAAAGATGGGTCTGTTATCCTGGAGAGAGAGAGAGAGATGACTATGTGTCCACAGATAGTCTGATCACAGTCCATCCTCCTCTCTTCCACACAACAACAGCCTCTTTGTCACAGGTCCTAGGAGGAATGGACAGGAGTGACCAGGCCCAGTGTGGGTGTAGATGGGGCAGCTCTTGCCCAAAGCAGCTTCAGTTACAACCAGCCCAGAGGTGAGGGCAGGCCTCCCCATAACACCGGCTCTGTGATTAAGGCAGCAATATATCACCGTACTTGCTAGCTTTGAAACATGGCTCTAGAGCTTGGTCAGCCATTCATCCAGAACAAACTTTGCAGGACTGGGTAGCCAACTAATTATTTGTTTCATCAGCAAAACAAGAGTTTGCTCACCACATGATGAATTACATTGTTTGAAAGAACTTAACAGCTGCGATAGAGAAAGAAAACAAAGGAAATCAATTGGCAAGAGAATTTCCTCAACCGAAGAGTCAGCGTTTCCTTTGGACCGAGGTCATAGCGAGACAAGCCCTTTTTTCTCTTATCCACCACAAGCTGAAGCACACTCAGTTACTATGCAGGACTTCAAACCAGGAAAAGAGACTGAGCGTGGTGGTACACGCTTGTAATCCCAGATCTTGGGAGGCTGAACACAGGCAGAGCACTACAACTTTGATCTACATACTGAGACCTTGTAGATTGTAGTCCCTATCCTAAAATACAATTAATTAATTATTAATCAATTAATTACATAAAACCAGGAACAGAGGATGTCAGAACACAGAAGCAGTAGAAAGTGTTTGGCCCAAGACTTAGGCTCTGAGCCAGGAATGGCGCTGCACACCTAGAAGCCCAACATTCTGGGATGTAGAGACAGGAAGATCATGAGTTTGGGAAATCTAACCACCTAGGGAGACCCTGTCTCAAAATATTTTTTTTACAAAGGGCTAGACATGCAGCTTAGGTTAAAGGCCCAGATTTTAATCTTCACTATTGAAACACACACACACGCGCACACACACACACACACACACACACACACACACACACACACCTCTGCTCAGGTGGGGGCTGTTCTGGAATGCTGGCTGTTGCTCTTCCTATCTGAGGAGCTGATTTGTCACCTAAAAAATGGGCAAAGCAATAGGATGGACACCTTTTTGTATTATTTAATTTTATTATTTTTAATGAGAAAGAAATAGCAATGAGACAGTTTCACAACAGATTAGCAGGACAGTAACAATAATTAATACATTGCATATTGTTGTCTCTGTAGTAGTTGTTCAGAATACAAGATGTAGATGTGATATCTTGTCTGAACACTATTTGTACAAATTTTTCTTCTCATTATACAAAGAAGAAGTAGCTGTATATATAGTCCAATAGTCCATAATAGTGGTGGGTTATCAGTAAAACTGGCAATATCAGAAGCTGTTGACTTAAGTCTTTTACAGCTCAGCATATTAATATGGCTTTGTTTTTTATACCTGGTAGTTAGACTTTTCTGCTGGATGGTTAAGACCAAGATAATTTTTTTTCAGGTTATTTAGGGACTTAAAACTTAGGCTGGACATCTTAATGTTGTTAGAGGAGGAAATTAGATAAAATGCAGTAATAATGTTTCAACACTTGCAGACTAGATCCTTAATAAATGTTTGTGGTTCGTCATGGACCAGGTTCTTCTTCTGGAGGTGTGTATATAAGCAATCATCATTCTCCTCCCTCATGACAGGTGAGATTGTTAGCTTTTAAAATTTTAATGTCACATTTAGCATAGATTAAAACAGATTTTTGATATATCATTCTGTGAATGTTATCACATGTATAAATTTAAGTAAATAACACCACCATCAATATGCAGAATATTTCTACTTCCTACCCAGAATTTTCTCTAGCTACCTTTTGCAGCCACATTTTTGCTGCCCATTTCCTAATCCCTGGAAACCAATGATCTGTCCTGCATCCCTACAGCTTTTTGTTTCATAGAATGTTTTGTAAGTGGATTCCTGCAGTGTGTGACAGCCTGAAATTGGCTTGTTGTACATACTGTCACTCCATTTCTTTTCATTGCTGAGTAGTATCCTGGTGTGTAGACATAGCACCAGGGATCTGTTAATTCACTAAAGAGCCTTTAGGATGTTCAGTTTGAGGAGATTATGAATAAAACTGTGACAAACATTCCTGCTCAGGTTTTCATGTGGACATGTGTCATCCTTCCTCTGAGTTAAGTGCCAGGAGTGGGAACTCTGGGTCAAGTGCTAAGTATATATTTCAGTTTGGTAAAAACTGCAAAAGTTTTCCAGAGTAGCTGTATCACATCCACTTATACTGGCCAATATGACAATTCTCATTCACTTACCTGTATTCTGTTTTTGATGTTAGTGGTGTTTCCTACTCTAAATTTCAAATAGATATTTAAAGTGACCTCTGTAATGTGACATAATGAAACTATTATTTTGTTCCTCCATGGTCTGGATAAAACAAGTAGATACCCTTTCAAAAAATTCATGTGCTCAGAGATGGATTCTTGGAAGGTGAGTGTTTTGTTGGACAATGGCCCCATCGGTGATTAAGCCATTGATGTGGTCATAGCTAAGTGGGCCATTAGAAGGTGAAGAATGAAGTAGCTGAGAGCAGGACTTTGAGTCCTGTAACTTTTCTGTGGCTCACTCCTGGTCTCCCTACTTGGTAGCTTCCAGGAATGGGGTGGCTTTCCTCCACGAGGCCCTTCTTGCATAGTTTTTCTGCACTGGAAACAGAAACTATGGCTCAAAACCTCAGAGTCCGTGAGCCCAAAGAAACCCTCCCTCCCTACTGTACATCAATGATATTCTCTTGTAAGTGAATATACAATTTTTTAATTTGTTAACAATCCTTTATGTTACCACTGTACCTTTCCAAAAATCAAATGCACCTTTCTGGATCTCTACCTTTGTCACCACTCTATGTGTATATCACTGTTTGCCAATCTCATACTGTATTGCTATAATTTTATATTGAGCCTTAAAATGTAGTGGTATAATTATGATAATTTATTTTTTTTCAAATTAGTTTGATTATGTTCCGAGTTATTTGATTTTCTGTATGCACTTTTTAATTTGGACTGAGCCTTATTTAGAAGTCTTTTACACTATGTATTTAAGGTATGTCCTCATTCTGCTTAGAATGGCTGTAATTTAAGCAATAATTTAAAAAATGGACAAACAATGGTGAGAAAATGGAGAAAGGGGTGCTCTTAAACACTGATGGGGAGAGAAGAAAACACTTCTGGGAATGTAAATTAATACAACCACAGTAGAAAACAGTATGGAAGGGTCTTCAAAAACACAAAATAGAAAGCCTATATGACCCAGCAAGTCTACTATGAGCATTTATGAAAAAGAAATGAAATCAGCAAGTCAAAGAGCTGTCTGTATTCTCTCTTTCCTAGCAGTAGTATTCACAACAGCCAAAACATACAGTTAGTCAAGATGTCCACCAGTGAATAAGTAGTGCAGAGAATGTAGCAGCAATACATGAAGGAAAACTATTCATCCATAAAAAGATGGAAATCTTGTCCTTTATGGCAACTTGCCTGGGCATCACTGTAAATGGAGTAAGCTAGGCAGAGAGAGGCCAACATCCCATTATCTAACTTACACAAAGGATAATTGAGAAATGTGGTATTTACTTTAAAAAAAAAATACATTAAAAGACACATTGCCAATAAATCCCTTCAAGACACTCCCCCTCACTTCAAAATCACTCCACTAGCCTTGTCACTTTCTGAAGTGGTTCTGGAAGCCTTCTTTAGTCACTTTAAAATGTGTTATGAAAAGCAAGGTTGGGCCTGTGGTCGCGCCTCGCCTGGAACAAGTCCCCGAGTATGAACTCCACCTCCCAACCCAGACCGGAGCCTGCCAGTCACAGGGCACCTGGAACGAGTCCCAGCTCCTGGACTCCACCTCCCACCATGACCAGCACCACCATTTCCACTGGTGGCCTGCGCCTGGATCAAGTCCCAGCTCCCAGACCTGACCCATCATCCCCAAACTCTAGCCCAAACTCCAGCCAGGACCCGATCGCCATCCTGACTGGGCCAACCAGCAGATTTGGCCCTGATCCGTTCGCTGCCTCATCAACAACCTGAGCTGAGATTCCACCCATCTAAGGGACGAGGGCTCACATTGGCCAGGGTGCAGAAATCACTGCTATAAAAAAATGACCAAGTGAAGGAGCAAGATCCAATTCCAGATCCCGAGTCCACACAAAACAAATACAGGAAACACTATCATAGAAGAAAATGGGAATCATACAGAGGAAATCTCTGAATCAGTAGCAGCCGAGGTTGAAAGGCAAGTGCAAAATGTATAGAACAACTCAGATCAGAGACAACATGTAAACTGAAAAAAAGAAATGTATGAAAAAATAGACGCTGAAGTGAAAAAACAACTGCAGAAACATATAGAAGAAAAAAGAGCAGAATTAACCACTGAAGTTAAAAAAAAGACCTCAGTAAATCAATAGAATCTAAAGTATGGGAACAACTACAGAAAGATACAGAGGAGAACAGAGCAGAAATAATGTGTGAATTAGAGAGAGAAAGAATAACTATAAAATGAGAAACTTCAGTACTACTAAAGAAGACATTGATAAAAAATTAGAGGAGAATAGAAAAATGATGGATTCCCTGAATGAACAATATAGGAAAGAAATAGATCATATGGAACAGTATCAAAGAGATATACAAAAAAATAAAATCTCAATCACAAGCTGGCAAAACCGTATGAACCAAAGTGAAGATGGAATCTCAGATCTTGAGGATGCAATCGCAACAAGTGAAAAGATAAGAAAGGATCTCTTAAGAACAATTAGGATGCAGTAAAAAATAATTCAACATCTGCAAGATGATGCAAAAATGAACAACGTGAGATTAATAGGAATCAACAAGAAAGAAGGAGTTAGTACAAAGGATATAAAAAGAATATGGGCAGAAGTAATAGCAGAAAACTTCCCAAATATGAAAAAACAGTTGGACATACAGTAACTGAAGCATACAGAACCCCAAATAACATCAACCCGACTGAAAACACATCCAGACATATAATAATCAAGATTCCAGAAATCCAGCAGAAGAACAGTATACTAAAAGGTTCTAGAGAAAAGAAACAGATCGCATTGAAAGGAAAACCCATGATATAACAGCAGATTTCTCTTCACAAACCATGAAGTCAAGAAGAGCGTGGAGCACAGTGCTTCAACTCCTCCACGAAAACAAATTTCATTCCAAACTGCTATACCCCACAAAACTCTCTTTCAAGTATGAGGGAAAAGTAAAATACTTCCATGACAAGGAACAACTAAAGAATTTCATGATGGCAAAACTAACAATACACAACATACTAAAAAATATTTTAGAGAGGGAACAAAACAACTCAAACTCAAGAAATGAGAACAGAACTATCCCCACAAATAGGCTACTCAGTTAAACACAGGAGGAAAAAAGAGATAAACAGTAGTAAGTAAACATCATGTCAATCATAAGTCAACATATCTCAATTATAACTATCAATGTAAATGTTCTCAATTCTCCAATTAAAAGAAATAGACTGGCAGAATGGATAAGGAAGCAAAATCCAACAATATGCTGTATACAAAAACACACTTAACTCATAAAGAAACTCATAGGCTAAAAGTGAAAGGATGGAAAATAATACCAGATGCTCCAGCAACTCAAAAAAGAAAAGCAGGGATAGCAATCCCATTTGCAGACAGTCTAAACTTGAAACCAAGACTGATCAAACGAAATAAAGAAGGCCACTACATATTGGTTGGGGGAAAACTTCAAGATGAAGAGGTGACACTCATAAATATGCATGCACCCATCACAAGAGCAGCAAGTTATATAAGGTAAACGTTAATGGACATGAAAAATCTAATATTCAGCCGGGCGTGGTGGCGCACGCCTGTAATCCCAGCACTCGGGAGGCTGAGGCAGGAGGATCGGTGCAGGTTCGAGACCAGCCTGGGCCAGAAAAGTGAGCTCAAGGCCAGCCTGAACTGCATAGTGAGACCCTGTCTCAAAAAGACAAAAAAAAAAAAGAAAAATCTAATATTCAATGCCACAATCTTAACAGGAGACTTCAACATTGCCTTATCTGAAAGTATAGGTTAAGCAGAAAAAAAATTAGCGAAGAAGTAGCAGAGCTGAACCAGAACTTGAAACAACTGGAATTAGTGGACATACACAGAGTGTTCCACCCAACCACTTCAGAATACACATTTTTTTCAGCTGCACATAGGACATTTTCTACAATAGACCACATATTAGTATATAGATCATGCTTAAGTATATGCAAGAAAACAGAAATTATCCCATGTATAGTATCTGATCACAGTGCAATGAAATTGGAAATGAATGACAACAGAAATCACAAGAACCCCAGAAATGCATGGAAATTAAACAACACTCTTCTCGACAACCAGTGGGTTACAGATGAAATTAAACAAGAAATTAAACAATATCTTAAATTTAATGAAAATTCAAACACAACCTATGGGAATTTATGGGACGAAATGAAAGCAGTTCTTAGCGGGAAATTTATAGCTCTGAACTCACACATTAAGAAAACAGAATGGGAACAAATAAATACTCTCTTGCAGCACCTCAATCGACTAGAAATAGAAGAGCAAACGAAATCCAAACCCAAAGACAGGAGGAAACTATAAAGATTAGAGCAGAAATTAATTCAATTGAGACGAAGAAAACAATACAAAGAATTAATGAATCCAAAAGCTGGTCCTTTGAAAGATTAAGTAAGATTAATAAGCCCCTAGCTAACCTCATCAAAAGGAGGAAAGAGAAGACTCAAATTCTAGCAATAAGGAATGAAAAGGGTAAAATTACTACAGACACAGCAGAGATTCAGAGGATCATAAATAACTACTTTGAGAATCCTTACTCTCACAGAATTGAAGACACAAATGAAATGGACAGATTCCTAGAAAAGTACAAATTACCCAAACTCAATCAAGAAGATATAACAACTCTCAAAAAACCCAATAACAGTCAATGAAATACGAAATGTAATAAAAAGCCTACCGACAAAGAAAAGTCTGGGTCCTGATGGATTCACTACCAAATTCTACAAGGAATTTATTGAAGACTTAATCCCAACACTCCTCAAACTCTTTAATGAAATTGAAAAGGAAGCAATCCTTCCAAAATGATTCCTAGAGGCAAGTATTACACTGATACCAAAACCAGAGAGAGATGCAACTAAGAAAGAAAACTACAGGCCAATTTCTCTCAAGAACATAGATGCAAAAATCCTCAATAAAATCCTTGCCAATAGAATACAGCTAATCATCAAGAAGATTAAACACCATGACCGGGTAGGATTCATCCAAGGGATGCAAGAATGGTTCAATATATGCAAATCTATAAATGCAATGCACTATACCAGTAAAGCCAAAGCCAAAAATCACATGATCATCTCAATTGATGCCGAAAAGGCCTTTGACAAAGTCCAACATTCATTCATGTTCAAAGTCCTACAGAAAATTGGAATAGAGGGCCTCTACCTCAACCTGATAAAAGCCATCTACAACAATGCAAGATCTAACATAATTCTAAATGGGGAAAAACTGAAGTCTTTTAATCTCAAATCTGGCACAAGACAAGGATGACCTC